>RJWJ010003058.1:0-91132 GCA_004363605.1 Indri indri | reverse complement strand
GAGCTCAAATTCTGGTTTAAGGCAGGGATTTTATGCTAACAAATATGTTATAATGGAGTGCTAAAGGACTAAGACATAAATTTGTACAGAGGCCCAAAGGAGAAAATGGTCATATTTATATGAGGGAAAAGGAATAAGAAAATTATCATACAGCAGGGAATATGGTCTCAGTAGACCTTTGATGGTTTAAGGGTAGAGAACTCTGGAATCAGGTATCCTAAATGAATTCCTTTCGAAAGTCTAAAATTATCACCCTACAAATTCAGATGAATCAGGTAAACCAAATGATTAATTATATATCAGTTTTATTCACTCATCTGTCATGATTTATTAACTATCTGTTATGTAGCAGTCACTGTACTAAGTTAATCTGCAATTAATATCTTATAATACACATTTTTATTCTGTTTAGCATATTATCATAACAGTAAGACTGCCTCGAAATTTACACTCCACTAATCCACTGTTTTTTTAATAAAATGATAAATAAATTAACCCTTTAAAAAGTTATTCATGCACTTATCTTGGGATAACATAGTTTAAATTATTTTTCTTCTCTTTTTTTAATTTCAGCATATTACAGGGGTACAAATGTTTAGGTTACATATATTGTCTTTGCCCTAGCTGGGTCAGAGCTTCAAGCATGTCCATCCCCCAGACTGTGAGCAGGGCCCCCATTAGTTTTGAATATATCCATCCCCTCCTAAATTAACTGCCCAATTTTGGGGGAGGGTCTCATCCTTTACTTATAAAACAACTATTATTCATCCAATACTTATAATTTTATTTAGCTTCTGATATACTCATATTCTTTTAGGCCCTTGAAGATACAAAAGTGAACAGATCATGGAGCTTATACTTTATTTATTTATTTTTCTTATTTTTTTTCTATCTCTGATACCATCTCAAAGGAACTTCTAATTTAGTGGAAAAGAAATATAAACATCTAACTCTAATTCAATATGATAAGAGCACTAATCAAAGGTACAATTAATGAAGCTACAACTTAAGGTTCAGAACCTCTCTCTTAAACGTGTCTCCTTCTCAAGTTCTGGGAGGAGCCCTAAAAATGCCTTCAAATAGTCATATATTTTTGTAATATTTGAAAAAATAATATATTTTAAACACGAATATTTAAGATCATTGTGTATTCCTATTCTAACTTCTCATTCATTATATTGTCCTTGTATAGAGTATCACCAGAGTGGCCAAAGACATTTTGGAGATGTAGTAAAGGGGTTATTAAATTGGGAATACATTTAGTTTGATCTCAGTGTGATTGATTTATGACGTTCACAGCCACTTCTATCGATAGTTATATTGTTAGCATTCTCAGTGAAAAAAATGGTTTTTAGGTACCACTGTGACAAAGTCAGGGGTGGCAGTACAACATGAACATGTCCTGTGATGTCTGAAACAGAAAGTGTGTGGAAAGTAGAGGGGAAAAACAGATCTGAATATACAGAGTCAGAAGCTAGTCTGTGGAAAATTCTTCCAGTCATCAGACATGTAATACTGTAAGCAGAATATTAAGTTTTCATTAACACCTAGCCAAAATGGAAGTTCTCACCTGTCAGAATTATACTTAATAATGCAGCACAGCTATAAATGTCTCATACATTTTTTTCTTTTTTATGGGAATCAAATGAAATAGACTCTATGAGATTTCCTGTGTTTATACAGCACAAATTTTTCACAATTACAATAAACTGTAAGTATGTCTCTAGAAGCTCATATATGAAAAACTTGATACAGGTTTTTTCAATTTTGATGATCCTAAAATACTCTAAAAATTTACTAATATAAAATAATAAATAACAATTGCTGATGTGAAAGAAAATTTTTAAAACTATCAATAGTAAAATATAAATTGTTATTAGCCATGCCAGAAGAAAGATTAAAACATCCTTTTGTTCTTTCTATAGAAAATGATATTTTAAATTTTTGGTCTGATTCAGAGGCCATTAATGGGTAGTCCAAAAATAGAGGAAAAAGTATTACAGAATTGCGCCAGGCCGTAATTAATTATAACATCATATAATATTTCATGATCTTGTGCTAGTTGCAGTTATTTTTTACTTTTTAAAATTTATTATTAAATGTATTTTTTCATCCTAAATATTCACTTTTAACCTAATTTTGTATTGGTAATATTATATTCTTTACATTAAAGAGATGGTCCCAAATTATAAAAGCTTCAGTCATATAAAACCTAGGTCTGCTATAATAGTTATTTTTTTTTTGTTTAAATTGTGTTCTCATGTAAAATAGCAAAATAGCAAGGGTCAACATCCATTAATGAAGTGATTCCCTCAGGCCAAGGATGCTGGAGGGAAGGAATGCAAAATAGAGGCAATGAATAAAAAGCATAAAGTGAAATTTGAGCCTATAACTAAGCTAGAGAAGGGAGACCAACTCTGCAGCCAACTCAAGTAAGCATTCACAAATGGATAGAGCAACTAAGAGTAAAGGATATCAGAGTAGGAAGTACTGAGTCAACTGAGTAATAGGGAGTAGTCTTTGGTGAATGCCCAGAGCAGCTTTTGTGGCCCATCATGACATGTTGTAAAAGAGAGAGAGCTGTGTTTAAAGAGTTAGGAATGATGCTGACAAGGTAGTTCCAATATATGTTCTTAAAAGTGAATTTTCACAAGGGAAGTGAGCGTACAGTACTTATAGGGGCAAATGTGTAGGGAACTGAAAGCTTCAGAAAAGACTATGGGGAAAGAAAAATATATACTGGAAGAAAGGACAAAATCTATATATTTTAAAAGTACCAGCAAATACCAGGGTTTGAAAACCTAAGATAATCTATTGAATCTATCCCTCTAGCAATTAAAACTAATTGAACTAAACCAGTGTTTCTAAAATTAAGATTCCTGGAGGGGTGGAGCAAGATGCCCAAACAGAAACCTCCAGCAATCATCCCTCTGCACAATCATCAAACTGAACAACTATTTATGCAAGGAAGCGAAGCACCTTCAGAAGAACGAAAAATCAGGTAATCAATCACAGTACCTGGTTTTAACATGATATCAAGGAAAGAGGCACTGAAGACGGCAGTAAGGAGTCTTGCACTGCCTACGACTCCCCTCCCCCATTCCCTGGCAATGCCCTGCCAGCATGCCAAGTAGAAGAGAGAATCTGAGTGCCCAGGGCAGGAAGAGCAAAGTGATTATGGAACTTTGCATTGGAACTCCAGGCTGCCCTGCCACAGGGGAATACAACATAGGGCAGAATCTTGCCAGTGCCCACAGAGGGAGCATTTAGATGAGCGCAACCAGAGGGAAATCTTCTGCCCAAAATCCATGAGTTCTGTCCAGCTAGCCCCACCACTAGCTGATAAAAAGCAGCTTGGGGCCTGGAATAAATTTATAAGGTAGTCAGGCAACAAACACTGCCATCCTTGGGCAATTCCTGCAGGTGTACTGGCTAGGAGCCAGTGGACTTGGGGTGCACAGGACCCAGTCAGACACCAGTGGTGGCAGCCAAGCCAGTGCCCATGTCACTCCTCCCACAATTGTAGGCAGTGCAGCTCAGGGAGAATCTCCTTCTGCTTCAGGAAAGAAAAGGGAAGAGTTCAGAGGACTTTGTTTTGCAACTTGAGTACCAGCTCAGCCACAGTAAACTAAAATACCAAGCAGATTCCTGTATCCCCTGATTCCAGGGCTTAGTTCATGGATGGAATTTCTAGATCCACCCTGGGCAGAAGGAAATACACTGCCCTGAAGGAAAGGACCCAGTCCTGGCAGGATTCTCCACCTGCTGACTAAAAAGCCCTTGGGCACGAATAAACAACAGAGGTAGCCAGGCAACAGTCACCACAAGCTTCCAGTGAGACTGGGTTGACTTCAAGTGCGACCTGTGTGGTACTAACTTCAGCAGCCACAAGGGAGTGCCCACATCACTCTTCCACCAACTCCAGAATTCCAGCACAGAGAGTGAAGGAGGAGAGTAAGAAACTTTGTCTGGCAATCCAGAGAATTCTTCCATATCTAACCAAGTCTACCAAGGCAGTACCACCAGAAGTCTGCAAGAGTCACAGAGCTTGAGGTATACCCAGTGCCGATACAGCTGTAGTGACCAAAAACTTATACTTCAATACTAAATTTCCTTTGAATATCTGGAAAGAGTTCTCAAGAAGAACAGTGTCAAACAAGCCCATACTGTGAAGATTAAAACAAATACCTAACTCTTCAATGCCCAGACATCAATGAATATCGACAAGTGTCAAGAACATCCAGGAAACATGGCATCACCAAACAAACTAAATAAGATACCAGTGATCAATCATGGAGTGATGGAGATAGGTGAACTTTCAGACAAAGAATTCAAAATAACTGTCCTGAGTAAGCTCAATGAACTTCATGAAAACGCAGGGAAGGAATTCAGAAGCCTATCAGAAAAATTTAACAAAGAGACTGAAATATTTTTAAGAAATCAAGCAGAAATTCTGGAGCTGAAAAATTCAGTTGACAGACTGAGAAACGCATCAGAGTCTCTCAACAGCAGAATTAATCAAGCAGAAAAAGAAGTTGCAGGAACCTTATCAGCATATTCAGCTAAAAGAGACTGGATAAGGGAGGTGTTTTATATACTTTGACCATTAAAAAAAAAAAAAAAACCCAAAAACTAAAGCCATAAAAAAAAGTCTAGTGTATTATTGACATCAATATTCTCAATAATATTAAATTATTCAAGAAATAATCAGAAAAAAATTGTATTCAGATAAGCTGCCTGATATAGAATGATTTATAATTATCTGAATATAGCAACCTAACTCTAAAGTCTTTAGATAATTAAAAACTTGAAAATACATGACAATAAATTACTCAGGCTGAAAAAAAGGAAACAATGTATACGTGAGCTAAATTTAGAATATGAAAGAAAAAAAGAGAGAGAGGAAGAAAGAAAATTATCCCAGCTGTTATTGATGCAAGAAAAAGACTGATGCATGCTATTTATACAGTGAATGAATATTTTTTTAAATCTAATGATACAAAAAGTGGGTCCTGGACAATCTAAACACATTTACTTGGTTCTGGAAACACAAAAATCATTACTGCTATGAAAGTAGCCTTGAGACAAAATCACATTTTATTTATTGGCATACAAATGTTTACATCAAGCATAAGAGGTTATACTTCTTGGTCAAATGAAATCTATTCAAAACAGTGTGGAGGGAGTCGAATTTAGAAGTGCATTCTCCTATACATAAGTGTGTGAAGAAAGAAAACATAATACAGCTATTTATAAGAAGCAAAATATCAGCATTTGAGAATCAATGTAAAATTTTTATGTGGAAGATTTCTGAAATTAGATAAACTAGAAAAACACAGTACAAATATATGTGAGAAATGTTATTTACAATTCATCAGATTTTGTCATTGACAGCAATGTGATTAGAATTTTTAAATAATGATGGACTAAAACCTTTTTATAAAGATAAAAATCAGAATGAAGGAGCTCTTTATTTTGTGCATGCAATTCCAAGAAATGATTATAAAAATATGTAGACAATATTCATCTAAATCTATTTGTACAACAACGAGGTGGTAGATAAACCGATATCATTTATGTTACGCAATTACCCTTTCAAAGATTTGGTTGAGTTTACCTTCCCCGGAAAAGAACTGCTCCAGAATAGTAACACAACAACCAAAAAAAAAAAAAAATGTGCTGAGCTATTTGTTTATTTATTTAATTTCTTTAACCCTGGCAAATTTCTGTGAGCGTAAAATGGGCTCTGGCTCCTCACAGCTCTTTTTATGTTTTTACTGACATGTTTCTCATGAGTAAATCTGGATAGTTTGTTCTGAATATATGGGCTATAACTAAACGTGGCTAAATTGTTATCATCCCTTTTTCAGAAAATTCAATTCCAATGATTTTATTTTAGTTAGCACTATTTCCATGAGGATAAATACTTCACTGTTTATTGTCCTATTTTCATGCTTAATGTTTAGAATAACACACAATTGACATCACTAATGCCTCTCAAAAATCTCTCTGTGATGCCTATAACAGATAAACACTTGGTAAGATAGGTTGGGAGAAGAAAAACGGAATAATTAGTGGCTTCCAAACTGATTAAAAAGAAAGTATATCTGTCCTGTGTTTCAGAATTACAAGTAATGGACAGAATTTTAAGAAAACATATGTTTGTATTCTACCTATGAGAGAACTTTCTAGCTAGAATATTTCGTGACAGAAATAATAAACTCTCTATCTCAATTCTGTACCTTTAAAGTAGTCTGACATTCTAACCATATAGCTGCTAGCTTGTTAAAGTATCCCAAGCATGTATCTGTTTCCATCTAGTTCTTACACAAGATCTCATTTACAAGCCCACTATTTCTTTGTTGAGATTATTATTTTCATGTTGTTACTTAGCCTCCTGATGTTTAGCTTCTCCTTTGTAGATCCTAGCTTGGATCTAGCCCTTCCACTCTCTCTGCTTCAGACTACCTCAGAAAATATGTCTGGCTTGGACCTTGCCCCACCTGGCAGCATATAGCTGGCCTGGTCAAGCCTTTATAACGGTGAAGAGACTACAGCTGAGACTGGATGAATATCGGATGAAATGCTACATGAGACATCTGTGTTGGAAAGTCCTTGGACTATTTGAAAATAAAATTTCTCAAAAATCTTAGGATTCCATGATTCCCTAAGGGGCAGAGAAACTAACAGGACAGATTGTGGAGACAGAGAGAACTGAGTTTGAGTTCTTAATCTTCTACTTCATTGTAAAATGTTATAAATAATAGAACCAACTTCACAGGGTTATTGAGAGAATTAAATGAGACAGTGTATGTATTAATAAAAAGCTTAGCATATAGTTGATATTAAAAGTGAAGGACATGCCATCCTAAAATATACTGCACTGGTATATTGATTATTTTGAGTTGAAAACATTGGAGAAATTGTAGTTTCAGAAAGGGCTACCTGACCTGTCTCTTTCTGCATGCAGCAAGCCATAGATTCCTCTGGGAGGGGTACTATCATGTGTACCAAGGCAAGAAAATAGCCCTTATCACCAGAAACTTGGAAGTGGGGACTCCCATGAGCCTGAACTCGTAACTTCCACCAGTTTTTCACTTTCCCATGTGTCTCCTACTGACTCCTCTAGAAATTTACTGCCCCTAGCCATATTTTCTTTGTCCTATCATTTCTTCTCAAATTTATCATTCTTTGTCCAAAAAGTACAAAAGCATTTTACTTTGGCCACTTTTTCAGATTTTACTCTCTTGCAAAGATCTCCATGTACATGTAAAACTAATAAAACCTGTACAATTTTCTCTTATTAATCCACCTGGTGTCAATTTGGTTTGCAGAGCCAGCCAAAGAGCCCACGTAAGAGCTAAAGGAGGGTTGGAGGTGATCTCTGGCTCCCCAACAATATGATTAATAAATAAATGATAATGGCTCACAATAGTGTTAATGTTAGGCCAGTGGCAAGTATAATGATACCAATGCCAACCTCAAATCCACCACAGAGAAAATAAAAGAATTAAATGAAGGTCTGCTCTTGTTCAATTTTGTTTTATGATTTGTGTCCAGGAATATAATCTATTGTTTTAAGAAGTATATAGCACTTACTAGCTGTGTAACCTTAGGAAAATCATTTAAACTTTCTGTACCTTAGATTATTCATCTATAAAATGAGAGTAATAATAATACCTATCTTATATGATTGTTATAAGAATTAAGTGAGTTAATATATGTAAAGTGCATAGACAATTGCCTGGATATAATATGTGCTATATAAGTGTTAGCTAGTATTACAATGTGTTAGTACCCACATTAGTCAGAGTTCTCCAGAGAAACAGAATAGGATATAGGGATGGATGGACAGACAGATAAATATTTCATAGACAGACAGATAGATAGATAGGTAGATTTTAAGGAATTGGCTTTTGCAGTTGTGGAGGCTGGCAAGTCTGAAATACGTAGGACAAGCCAGCGCTCTGAAAATTCAGGCAAGAATGGTGTTGCAGTTTTGAGGAAGAATTTCTTTTCTAGGAAAACTGTTTTTGCTTTTAAGGCCTTCAACTGATTGTATGAGGACCACTCACATTATCAAGGATAATCTCCTTTACTTAAAGTCAACTGAATATAGAAGTTATCCACATCTACAACATACCTTCACAACAACACCAAAATTAGTATTGATTAAATAACTGGCTACTACAGCTCAGCCAAATCTAAAATAAGACTAACCATCACAGTATTATAAAGAAGTCTCATGAAATATATTTTCTATTACACCACTGTAATGTCTCATATAATGGTATCCCAAAACGAAGGCCTCAGAAGCAGCTCTCTCTCTCCTGCCTTCCTGTCTCTGGCCTGTCATGCTTTCCCAAGCCTAGCCATAGAAACTAGAATCCCTTTTCTCTAAAGTGGGTGATAGAAACCAAAATCCCTGTTCTCCAAAGCCAGCCATAAAACCTAAAAATATTTCTCTAACTTTGCCCCTAGCATTCTGAGTAAAAACTGGCCATAATGAAGTTATCTGACCTATCTTGTTCGATTACAGGTCATAAGACCCCATTTCAGAAAGGGTCCTGTCCCATATCCAGAAAAAAGGAATGCTGCACAGGGAGGCCAAGACATTTCTAAACAAATAGGCCTTGCTGGCCTTCCCCTCTCAGCCTATTAGCATTAGATCATATCTTTTTTGTTCAATCATATTTCTGCATGGCTGTTCATACTTTGTTGAACTTAAGCATACAAAAGAAAAGTTTCCCCTGTCCCTTTGGGTCTTCATTCTGGAGGCTCCCATGTCACGTAAAACTACGATCAAATAAATTTGTATGCCTTTTTCTCCTGTTAATCTGCCTTTTGTCAGTGATTTTTGGTGAACCTTCAGAGGGTGAAGGGGTAGTTTTCCCTTGGTCCTGATGAGATTATCTTTAAGAAATGAATTCAGTCAATGACTAGAGGTATTAATTGCTTTGGGTTTATGACTCACTTACTCTTGTACAGTCTTTAAAAAAGAACTACTTAGGTTTTACTGTTGGTATGACATCTGGCATCATATTAATGGATTTATTTTTAATCAGATCGTGAAGGATGACCACAACAAATTTCAAAATAAAACAACTTTCTCTCGAATAAGTAACAAAAGGTTATTCATATGCGAAGCCATAATCTTATGTTATTTACTTTCAGTGACTGCTGTGTACATACAGATCAGTCATATTTACTAAAATAATAAGGAAATTATAGCTGAGCATAGTAGTATCTGAGAAAGTTTCACAAGATGTTTAATTAATCATGCACTAATGTAGATTATATGATTCTGTTCTGGGACAATGTTATGAGTTAGATAATTATATATCTGGAATTTTCAGATGCACTCTCAACTTTAATTATCCTTCCATGCTTTTACATAATTTGAAAACTATGATCTTCTTAGATTAGATAGTAATATAATCCATGTATTTATCCAATGAACATTTACCGAGTAGTTACTATGTACAGAGATCTAGACTAGTACTGAGGGGATATAAATTGTATAAACAGGGCACAGGAGCTGACTCCATAATATTTTAGGGTAGTTCTGGCCTCCTTACAATAATTATAATACAATGTAGAAAGTACTAAGAAAAAAAATGCCAAGCAGATTCAAAGCAAGGAAAGTACAGTTTTTAATAAAAGTATCAAGTACTTTTGAAGTTTCCATATAAAGTTCTCCATGGACGGGGGTAAGGCAGGTAGAAATCCTTAGACCCACTGCAGTGTTATACAGATTGCATTACATCAAGCTTGTAGAATATGGATACTTTGAAACATTTTTTTCACTGTTACATTCTGATTATCAAGTCATTAATAATACAACCTCCTGAAGAAATCTCAACTCCCTCACCATAATATTTTCAAAATGGGATTGACGTCTATATAGTACAGGCTCCTTTCTCTTTGGGGGCAAAACTTTACATATATGGAGCCTCCTCTATCTTTTTTGCCAGGATACTCTGCCTGTTTAATAAGGAATGGGATTGCAAGATTATGCAATTACAAAAATGAATTTTTAAAAGAGATCAAATTATTAAAGTGGGTAAGCAATCAACCCAAATCAAGTTTGCAACAGGAAAGGGATAATGACTGTAACCTAACCATTCTCTCCAAAACTGCTAATGAACCAGTCTTAGGGAAACTCTGGCATCTCTGACTCTAAGCTTCCATGTCACAGGGAAGGATGCAGAACTACTTGACATCATTTTAGCCCATAATTGCCCAATACTATGCCATATAATAGGTACTTTAAAGGACAGAGTGAGCTGTGGACCACCATGACTCATTTCTGTACTTTTAACAACTACCTTCAGAATCTTACTTAGGACTTTTTCTCTGGGTCAACCAGGAGATTTGAAGACATATTTCTAGTATAATATCTATACATTTAATAAAATAATGTATAATAACATATCAGTTTCTGACATCAATAAAAATATGAACATCTATTCCATAAACACTTACTGAATACTTTTTGCCTAACAAGCTATGAACTATATTATAGTTGTATGAATAAATATAATAACTGATATTAAGACACTCACAATCTAACAGGTGAAGCACTTGAACAGCTAATTTCAATACAATACATCAAACACTGTAACAGAGGCCTTGGGCAGCACAGAGTACAGAAGAATTGATTCTACTTGAAATCATTAGAAAATTAGTGATAGACAAGTATGCCTTTAAAAGATTAAGTAGGAAATTTCCAGATAAAAACAAAGGGAAAAATATTCCAGACAGAGGAACAAGCAAGAATAAGGCTTAAGCAAGGCTTAAAGTTCAGTGCAGACCATAAAGACTGTCCTGACGTGATGAAACAATAATCAGTAAAAAAAAAAGAAGAGAGACAGAGAGAATCAATAGGTAGTTTTTAAACTGTTAGCTTGAAGAGGTTGAGTTAGAAGAGGAAAAATCAGATTATGTAGACCAGTTAGAAGCCTGTTGCCAAGTGCTTAGATGATTCTATGAAAGCCTAAATTAGATCAGTGCTATTGTGAATCAAGAAGGTGGTCAAATATAGAGATATTTCAGTTATGAATATTAGTGAAATTTTTGTTAAATGTCCTTGTGCCATACTACTTTGAGATCTAGTATTTCTAGTAAGTATGAATATTATCTAATTTCATTACATTTGAATGCTATTTGGTAGAAAACTAAAGTACTCTACTATTTTAGATCATATTATTGGAAGGCTAGCTAGAGTACTCCAAATAAAAACTTACTGTAAACTATTCATAGATAAATGCAGAGTTAACTTCAGCCTCAGAAAGTAACCCTCAGCTCTGTGAGTTGCTCATGGGCTTCTTAGGTAATTAATTTTGCAATCAAGATTTTTCTTTCTTTTGCAAGTTAGTTTGAGTATATTTCTAAATTTAACTGGTTTCTTCTTTATAAACCAAGTTACTATCCATGAGAACTGATACTTTGTAAAGAAAAATTCACTATTCATTATCCTCAAGAAGGGCAATGCATAGTTCTCCAGGTACTTAGCTGAATATTTTCTGGTATGACAGCCACCATGGAGACCATGGTGGTCTCCTTGCCACCAGTTTTTCCTGTCTCTGATCTATCATGCATGATGCTGCCAGCTTAATATTCCTCAGCACAGCTGACAATGCCATTTCTTTGTGCAAAAACCTTCTATGGCTCACAACAGCCTAAAGAAGAGAATCTAAATTCTATAGCATTGTAATTAAAGCTCTTAATCAGACAGCTAGAATCACCTAATTAACCTTACTACTTTCAGCTCCCTTGCCTACTAAACCTAACTATTCATTTTTCATAAAACCTTTCCCACTTACTCCTTAAGAAAGGTCGTGGGGTGCCAAGCATATGTTTAGTAATCTTCACAATACCACATTTTACTGTTGACTCTGAGGAAATCACTTCTTTGACGCTTATTTTCATCTTCGGCAAATTAGAAATATCTACCTACCACCTCAAATCCTATTTAAAATAAGGTAAACAATCAATCAATAAAATATCTACCTCCCTGGATTGCTATAGATATTCAGAGATAATATATTAAAAATGCCTTGCCTGGGCTTCATTTATAAGTAGCAGGCTTTATTATTCTTCAGAGCCTTTGCTCATATAGTTTCTCTACCTAGAATACCTATCTCTTCAACCTAAGTCTTATGTGTCACACAAAGTCCATTTCTAAAGCCATCTAGCTATGAAACCATCTTTAGTACTGTCGTGAAAATTATCCTTTCCCTCCTATAGTGTAACAGGAAAATTCTTGGCCTGAGGTCAAATTCCTAATTTATCAGTTCTTAACAATATGACCCTGGACAAGTTGTTTATCCATAGCTCCCTCATTTCTAATATAAATAGTGACAACAACTCTACATAGCTAACTAAGTGATTACAAGAATCAAGTAAGATAAGTGATATTTTTTAACTATAAAATAGTCTTACATGTGAGAGACTGTTATTTCTACTAAAGTATAAGACCAAATATAATGCCTTGGTTTTCCTCATCTTTGTAACTGATATCAAAAGAACATCAAGTCCAAAGAAGAAGAAAACAGATCAGAAAGTAGAAGATTGGAATCAAGAAGGAATCAAGTAAAAAGGATAGGTCAAAGAAAGCTGGGCAAAACTGAGGCTATAAAAGAAGAACATGTTCCTGAGGTCCTTTTACATAGTAACCAATGTGTTCAAAGGTAGGTGGCACCTTAAAGAAGTTACACAAAGATGAATATACATAGCAGACATTCAATAAGTGATAAGGGGAGGGGAGAGGAGGAGAGAGTAAAAAAAAAGGAAAAAGGAAGGAAAAGGAGGGAGGGGAAACAGAAGAGAAGACAGTTTTATCATTCCTTATAAGGGCGAATTTCTGTGCCTCTTGTCAGGCTGGTATATAAAAAGTCACCTAGTAGCTAAAGCTTATTTATGTTTGAGAACATTAACTTCTTTAAGATTCACTTTCCCCAATTGTGCTTCTTCTCTCTACTCCACACCTCTCCCAACTCCTATTTATCAGCATTTACTTTCCTCCCAGCATTTCCCACCATTACTCAGTTCCCGCAAAT
This sequence comes from Indri indri, assembly GCA_004363605.1. Taxonomy (NCBI): domain Eukaryota; kingdom Metazoa; phylum Chordata; class Mammalia; order Primates; family Indriidae; genus Indri; species Indri indri. The sequence continues at coordinate 78,071 of RJWJ010003058.1, read as the reverse complement.
ACTATGGCTAATCCATACCAAGTAATTACTCTTTTTCACCCATTCTCCCAAACGAACAAACAAACAAACCAAAACCAAACAAGCAAAACACTATTCTTATTTGCAGGTCAATATGGAGCTCTGACAAGTTCATTTAAGAGACTACTAGCAGAATATTGTGTTACCCTACAGTAGCATGTACATTTTAACAGGGACCAATAACCTTAATTCCCTTTGTCTTCTGGAGCCCCACCAAAATATCCACAAAAAGAATTTCAGGCAACAGCAATAGGTAAATGAGAAGATATTTAGGCATTGTATAACAATGATCATGAGATTATCTTATATTCACATATCGCTTTTGCTTTGCAAAATACTTTTTCATCCATTATTTGATATGAGTTCCCAGGGGGGAATGATGAAATGGGGGTGAGGGGGAAATCCTGTTTTACCATATATTTTAATATAATGCAATTTTATGGAATTCCTTTTTTAACACTTTGTTACATACATCTTTCATTTGATTCTCCCTAACATATAGTTTTTTATCTCCATAAAAAGGATTTTCCACAAGATCATTATCAATATAACTGCTATTTATGGAGTGTTCGCTAAATTCGGGAATTATACTAAGCAATTCACATGCCTATATCTTATTCATTCTTCACAAAAACCTGTGAGGTAGATACTATTATGACTTTAACATTTTACAGATAACATAACTGAAGTTCAGAGAGGTTAACTAATTTCGCCTTGGCCACATAACTAGCAAATGACAAAAGTAAAATTCAAACGCAGGGCTCTCAGATGACTCTTGATTGTTCTGCTATGCCAAGCTGCCTCCTTCCTGGCTTAGTGCTGTTACTGTAACACTGTTTAGTAATTATTCAGTAATATAAAAATACTTTCTTTCTGTTACAAAGTTAGAATCACAGATTTCAGCCCAGCAACTTAAGCTCTGTGGAAAAAATAGACACACACACACACACACACACACACACACACACACATTCTTAAAGCAGAAGTGAGGAAGATGCCGTGTCCACTTTTTTTTCACAAAAGAATAAAAGATAAGCAGAAAATTCACCATAACTGGGAGCTAAAAATCAGATAATATACGCTGGAAGTTAGAAGGGTGATATATACTTCAATATAGAACAGTATAGAATAGAGAAGTGAATTACTTACAGTTCAGAAAAACACCTAAGAAACAAACAAAAAATCAAAGTTTGGATTAGATGCTTCTTTTAAAATCTTTTAAAACAAGGTATTTCTTGCTTATATTCGTAAAATAAAGACAGTGAGTAATTTCCACCTTGTTTCAAAATAAGATAAACATCACCAACCCAACACAGAATAGCTCTATTATGACTCTGCTGGTTTCATATTGTGAGATCAACAACATATTGCAGGTTAAAATGATGTGGGGTACGGGGGATTAAGGTACTGATTTACATGTTCCAAAAACCTCATATAAATCAGACTTTAACTTGAGCAGCTATAATTTTATCACACATGTGCTGAGGAAGTGAGAAGACAGATCTTTTTTTTTTATTTCACCATATTATGGGGGAACAGATGTTTAGGTTATGTGTGTTGCCATTGCCATCCCTCCCCCTGCAAGTCAGAGCTTCAAGTGTGTCCATCCCCCGGATGGTGTGCATCACACTCTTTGTGTATGCATATACCCGTCCCCTCCTCCCCTCTTCCCCCTGCCCAACATCCAATAAATGTTATTCTTACATGTGCACTTAGGTGTTGATCAGTTAATACTAATTTGATGGTGAGTACATGTGGTGCTTGTTTTTCCATTCTTGGGATACCTCACTTAGTAGAATGTGTTCCAGCGCTATCCAGGAGAATACAAGAGGTACTATATCACCATTGTTTCTTAAAGTTGAATAGTACTCCATGGTATACATATACCATATTTTATTAATCCACTCATGTATTGATGGACACTTGGGTTGTTTCCACATCTTTGCAATTGTGAATTGGGCTCCTATAAACATTTGGGTGCAGATGTCTTCTTTATAGAGTATCTTTTGTTCTTTTAGGTAGATGCCCAGTAATGGGATTGCTGGATCAAATGGTAATTCTACTTGTATCTCTTTAAGGTATCTCCATATTGCCTTCCACAGAGGTTGCACTAGTTTGCAGTCCCACCAGCAGTGTATGAGTATTCCCATCTCTCTGAAACCACATCAACATTAATTGTTTTGGGACTTTTTGATAAAGGCCATTCTCACTGGAGATAAGTGATATCTCAGTGTGGTTTTGATTTGCATTTCCCTGATGATTAGAGATGTTCAGCATTTTTCATATGTTTTTGGGCCATTATTCTGTCTTCTTTTGAAAAGTTTCTGTTCATGTCCTTTCCCCACTTTTTGATAGGGTTGTTTGATTTTTTTCCTGTTGATTTTCCTGAGTTCTAAATCGATTCTAGTTATCAGCCCTTTATCGGATGTGTAGCATGCAAAAATTTTCTCCCATTCTGTAGGTTGTCTGTTTGCTCTTGTGACAGTTTCTTTGGCTGTGCAGAAGCTTTTTAATGTGATAAGGTCCCATTTATTTATTTTGGTTGTGGCTGTGATGCCTTTGGGGTCTTCTTCATAAATTCTTTGCCTAGGCCAATGTCTAGAAGAGTATTTCCAACATTTTCCTCTAGAATTCTAATAGTTTTACTCCTTAGATTTAAGTCTGTTACCCAGCATGAGTTGATTTTTGCGACAGGTGAAAGGTGTGGGTACTAATTCAGTCTTCTACATGTGGCTATCCAGTTTTCCCAGCACCATTTATTGAATAAGGATTCTTTTCCCCAGTGTAAGTTTTTGTCTGCTTTGTCAAAGATTAGATGGCTATATGAGGATGCTTTTATATCTGGCTTCTCAGTTCTGTTTCACTGGTTAATGGCTCTGTTTTTGTGCCAGTACCAAGCTTATTTGACTACTATAGCCTTGTAATAAAGTTTGAAGGCTCGTAAACTGATACCTCCCTTTTTCTTTTTTTTTATTGCCTAGAATTGTTTTTGCTATACGGGGTCTTCTCTGGTTACATACGAAGCACAAAATTAATTTTTCTACATCTGTGAAGAATGATGTTGGTATGTTAATAGGGATTGCATTGAATCCGTAGATCACTTTGGGTAGTACAGACATTTTAACAATGTTGATCCTGCTGACCCACGAGCATGGTATGGTTTTCCACCTGTTCACATCCTCTACTATTTCCTTCCTCAATATTTCATAGTTCTCCCTGTAGAGGTCTTTTACCTCCTTAGTTAAACATATTCCTAGGTACTTTATTTTCTTTGTTGCTATTGTGAAGGGAATTTAGTCTTTGATTTGGTTCTCGGTATGACTGTTATTGGCATATATGAATGCCTCTGATTTGTGTGTATTGATTTTGTATCCTGAGACTTTACTGAATTCATTTATCAATTCCAGGAGCCTCTTGGTTGAATTCATGGGGTTTTCTAGATATAATATCATATCACCAGCAAATAGAGTTTGATCACTTCTGTTCCCATTTGGATGCCTTTAATTCCACTGTCTTGTATAATTGCTATGGCCAGGACTTCCAGCACTATGTTGAATAGAAGTGGAGATAGTGGGCAACCTTGTCTGGTTCCAGTTCTAAGTGGGAATGCTTTCAATTTTTCCCAATTCAGTATGATGTTGGCTGTGGGTTTGTCCTAAATGGCTTGTATCATTTTTAGGTAAGCCCCATCTATGCCTATTTTGTTAAGCGTTCTTATCATAAAAGGATGTTGAATTGGGAGACCTCAATACCCCACTGACAGCACAGTACAGATCCTCCAAACAGAAAATTAACAAACAAATAATGGACTTAAACAGAACTCTAGAACAAATGGGCCTGACTGACATTTACAGGACATTATACCCAAAAACCACTGAATATACATTCTTCTCATTGGCTCATGGGACATTCTCTAAGACTGACCATATTCTAGGACACAAAGCGTGTCTCAGAAAATTTTAAAAAATAGAAATTATACCATGCATCTTCTCAGATCACAGTGGAATAAAAATACAAATCAATCCCAACAGAAATTTTCATCGCTACACAAAGTCATGGAAATTAAAGAACCTTCTGCTGAATGATCACTTCATAAATGAGGAAGTAAAGATGGAAATCAAAAGATTCTTTGAACTAAATGACAAAGGTGACACAAGTTATCAAAATCTGTGGGACACTGCCAAAGCAGTCCTGAGAGGAAAGTTTATTTCCATAAATGCCTATATCCAAAAGTCAAAAAGATCACAAATAGACAACATAATGAATCAACTCAAAGAACTCGGAAAAGCAGAACAGACCAACCCCAAACCCAGCAGAAGAAGGGAAATTAATAAGATCAAATCAGAACTAAATGAAATTGACAACAGGGAAACTATATAGAAGATTAATAAAACAAAAAGTTGGTTCTTTGAAAAAATGAACAAAATTAATACACCTTTGGCAAGATGAACAAAAAACAGAAAAGAAAAATCTCTAATAAGCTCCATCAGGAAAAAGAAGGAGAAGTTACAACCAATGCCATGGAGACTCAAGATATAATTTACGAATATTGCAAAAACCTTTATGCACACAAACTGGAAAATGTGGAGGAAATGGACAAATTTTTAGAAACACACAGCCTACCTAGGCTCAACCAGGAAGAAACAGAATTCCTGAACAGACCAATATCAGGGACTAAAATTGAAACATCATTAAAAAACATTCCTAAAAAGAAAAGTCCCAGACCACATGGATTCACACCCAAATTTTACCACACCTACAAAGAAGAACTGGTGCCTATCCTGTAGAAATTATTCCACAACATCGAGAAGGATGGAATCCTCCCCAACACATTTTATGAAGCCAACATAACCCTGACACCAAACCAGGAAAGGATGCAACAAAAAAGGAAAATTACAGACCAATATCCCTTATGAATATAGATGCAAAAATTCTCAACAAAATTCTAGCTAACCAAATCCAGGTGCTTATTAAGAAAATCATGCATCATGACCAAGTGGGCTTCATCCCAGAGATGCAAGAATGGTTCAACATACACAAATCTATAAATGAAATTCACCATGTAAACAGATACAAAAACCATATGATTTTCTCAACAGATGCAGATCTTTTCCCTCCAGGCACCAGAGATGAAATTTCAACTAGTAGGTGAAACTTGTATTTAAGATCTTCCCAGGCTAAATGCAAACAGGTAAATGTCACTTTCTGGACAAGAAAAATCTAAAATCTTATCCCCAGGTCCTTTAAAACTACATACTGTTAAAATCATACCAAAGCTTTACTTTGGGAACCCATCTGATTTTGTTTCGAGAGAAAAAACAATCATTGGGAGGCATACAATAGGGATTCCATGAAATCCAAAACAATGATCCTGAAAGAAGCCTATGGAAACTAATAAGTTAAGCAAATCCAGGCAAAAAGAAAATATTTCTAATTTCTAAAAACAGGAGATTCTGCATGTCTTTTGGGAAGCTCAGACCAATTCATTCATATGCTCAAAATCTTCCAACGGCTTCCCATTTTTCTCAGAATAAAATCTTTCCAATAACTTCAAAGGCTATACATTATCTGGACACTTGTTACCTCTTTGACCTCATTTTCTACTTCTTTTCCCTTTGTTCATTCAGCTGCAGCCAAACAGGCCTACCCCATTATTCCTAGAATGTGCTAGCTATGTTCCCACCTTAGGACTTTTTTGCACTGGCTAATCCCCCCACCTGGAATGGTCTTCCCCCAGATAATCTCATGAATAATTTCTTTGTATTCATCGAGTTTTTGCTCAAGTGTCAACTGTCATTGAGGCCTACCCTGACTACCCCATTAAAATCACAGTCTGCTACAATGAGCACTAATCCCCTTCAATCAGATGTATTTTCCCAAAGTAGTCATCACATATTTCACATACTTTATTTAAGCTTGATAATTACTTGTCTCCTCTACTAGAATATAAGGTCTATAATGGAAGAAATGTTTATTTTACTTGTTAATATATAACACTTGGCACATAATAGATACTTAATAAATATTGCTAGAATAAATTAATGAAATAACAATGTTATCCTCACTAAGAACTGAGGTTTGGTGAATTAGCTAAAAAAGAATAATACTTATAAATGATACTATGAAAAATGGAATTAGACAATGATGATGGACAGTTGAATACCAACTTGTGAGTCTTGGGAAAACATTGCTTAATAGGGCATAAATGGAAAATATTTCCTGCTTTTGGACCCTCTGAAAGTCTGAATGAACTTGGTATTATACCTTAAGCCCTGCCTGTTGAATAATTATCCCCAACCTCAACCCCAGGAACTCTAATGTCGCCAGAGTAGCCCTCTTTTTGGGGTAGAGTATAATAAAGGACTGAGCAAAGAAGCTGATGTTGGTCACTTCCTATGCTTTAAAAGCCTTCACCTGGATATGTGTGTAGGTATTAAGAGGGGGACACAAAACAGAGTTTTTCTCCATCTCCTTGGGAAGTGGTAATATGGCAAATCCAAGCTACCAAATGAGGGTCTAAATAGACTAAGAGGACAATCAATTAGAACAATATAAACCTTTTTCTAAACATCTCTGCATTCCTGATATAGCCAGCTATTTCTTTTCCCCTTTTAATAAGAGAAAGGTTATGAAGAATTCCATACTCCAAGAGATAACTTCTGTTATAGAAATGGAAATAGACAAAATCAGGCATGATCGCATTAGGACTAGGCTTCTGGAGAAATGCTGATAGCTATGGAGTGTGAAATCAGGATTATATTATACACAGAGATCCATAACTGTCTTGGGAACATTTCAGAGCAAGCTTTTCTTGGTGGTTTTTTTTTTTTTTGTCATGTTTTGTTCTTTTTAAAATCAACTTAGAAGAGATAAGAGATCAAGAAGAACCAGAGGAGAAGCAATAGGAATTAATACAAGTAAAACATTTAGAGCAGTATTTAGTACATAAGTGGCACTATGTAAATGTTTGCTAATATTTCCAATCACATAGGAACAAAGAGCACAGACATCATATTCTTGTTTTTAAATTTAAAAGCTATAGTCCTAGTCATGAATTCTTTGCCTAGACCAATATCCAGGAATTTTCCCTAGATTTCCTTCTAGCATTTTTCAGGTTTTATGATTAAGCCTTTAATCCATTTTAGTTGATTTTTGTTTATGGTGAGAGATAGGGGTCCAGTTTCACTCTCCTGCATGTAGCTATCCATTTTCCCATCACTATTTATTGACGAGGGTATCCTTTCCCCAATATAAGTTCTTGTCAGCTTTGTCAAAGATCAGTTGGCTGTAAATATGTGGCTTTATTTCTGGGTTCTCTATTCTATTCTGTTGGTCTGGTTTTTGTTTGTTTGTTTGTTTGTTTTTACCAATACCATGCTGTTTTAATTACTATAGGCTTGGATTTATTTTGAAGTCAGATGATGTGATGCCTCCAGCATTGTTCTTTTTGCTCAGGTCTGCTTTGGCTATTTGGGCTGTTTTTTGATTTTCTGTCTAGATGATCTGTCTAATGCTGGGAGTAGGGTGTTGAATTCTCTCACTACTATTGTATTCCTGCCTATTTCTCACTTTACATCTAGTAATATTTTCTTTATGAATCTGGGTGGTCCAGTGTGGAATGAGAGAGAGAGAGAGATTTTGTGTGCATATTTGTTACATCCTCCTGCTTGATTGATCCCTTTATCATTATATAATAACCTTCTTAGTCTTTTTTACTGTTTATAAAGTCTGTTTTATGTAAATATAGCTACTCCTCTCACTTTCGTTTTCATTTGCATGGAATGTTTTTTTCCATCCCTTTACTTTCAATTGATATGTGTCTTATTGGTAAGATTATTTCTTGTAAGTAATATATAGTTGGATCATGTTTTATTCATCCTTTCATCCATTCTGTATCTTTTAAGAGGAGAATTTAATCCCTTTATAATACATTCAAGCTTATTATTGATATGTGAGGCTTTGTTTTGTCATGTTTTTAACTGTTTTCTGATTGTTTTATATATTCTTTGTTCCTTTCTCTTTCTGCTGTAGTTTTTCATTGTAGTTTGGTGTATTTCTGTAGTGGCACCATCTGAATCCTTTCTCTTCCTCCTTTATATGATTCTTTACCAATGAGTTTTATATTTTCATGTGTATTCATGATGGTAAATGTCATCCTTTCACATCTAGTTTTAGACTCCCTTGAGCATTTGTTGTAGGGCTGGTCCAGTGGTAACTCATTGTTTCTACTTCATTCATGAAAAATGATTTTACTGGACATAGTATTCTGGGCTACCTGTTCTGTCAGCATTTCGAATATATCATCTCATTCTCTTCCGGCCCGTGAGGTTTCTGCTGAGAAATTCACTGTAAGTCTGATGGGGTTTCTTTACAGATGACTAGATGCTTTTATATTGTTGTTTTGGGGATTTGCTCTTTAACTTGGATTTTAGACAGTTTGATTGTAATATGTTGAGGAGAAGACTTTTTTCCATTGTATCTCTTAAAGGATCATTGAGCTGCCTGTATCTGAATGTCTGAATCACCTTCTGGATTTGGGAAGTTTTCACCTATTATCTTGTTAAATAGGTTTTCTAATCCTTTCTTTGTCTCTTTGCCTTTGGGTATACTGGTAATTCATAAATTTGGTACCTTTATGTTGTCCCAAATGTCATGAAGGTTTTGCTCATTCTTTTTTTATTTTTTTTTTTCTTTATTTTTTTCTGACCAGATTATTTCAAAAGACTTGTCTTAAAATTCTGGGATTCTTTCATCTGCCTGATCTAGTCCATTATTGAAGCTTTCAAATATATTTTGTATTTCCTTCAATAAGTTCTTCACTTCTAGAATTTCTGTTTGGTTATCTTTAAAATATCTAACTCTTTAGTAAAGTTATCATTCATATCCTGAATTGTTTTTCTGATTTCTTTGTATTGTTCTCAGAGGTCTATTATTTCTTACTGAGCTTCTTTAAAATCAATATTTTGACTTTTTTTTCCCAGTGGCATTTTATAAATTTCTCTTTGATTGGGATATATTGCTGGAGAATTATTGTGTGCCTTTGGAAGTGTCATATTTCCTTGATTTTTCATGTTTCCTGTGTCCTTACATTAATTTCTGCACATCTGGTGCAACAATCGCTTCTTCCTATTTTTGAATTCACTTTTGTAGGGGAAAACTTTTTCCTGAAGATGTTATCGATGATGTTGGTTGGACAGGGTACTTTGGCTTTGATTCTGGGTGTGTGCAGTAGTATAGTCTTTGCTTGATTTCTTTGGCTATAAACAGTGTTAGTGGCCTATGTAATTGTCTTGGCGGGATAGGGTGCAGTTATTAGTAGAAGCTGTGGTAAATTTGTGCTGGGGACTAGGATGCCAGGTAGGCCAGTCTTCAGACTCCAGTGGTGGCAGCAACGGGCTGAGCATGCCTACCTTTGTGTCCCCCCAGTGTATGCTGGCATCTGTGTTGGTATTTACCAGAGTCTCAATTCTTCAGCCTCCAGGAGGCTTGCTGAGATACTGGTAGCAGCAATAGTGGATCAGGTAGATGGGCAGGTTTTTGGACCCCTAGCAGCCACTGTGGCAGGGGCAATGGCAGTAGCAATGGTGGGACAGTTCTCTGAGTCCTAAGCAGTTTGTGTTAATGTTGGCAATAGTTGCAATGGGCTAGGTAAGCCAGTCTGCAGGCCTGCAGGTAGCACTTGCAGATAGGTGCCAGCTGAGGTAGTAGCAGCCAGAAATTTAGGCCAAACTTCAGGCCCCTGGGAGGAGTGCTCAGGTACCCAAAGAGGTGAATTGGGTTGCGCAATCCCAGGACCCTGGGCTATGTGCACTGTCATGGGGGTGGGGAAAAGCTGAGCTGGGCAGGCTTATGCAAAGGCCCCCCAGTGGTTAAAGGAAACTCTAGCCATAGTGGGCAGGGGCAGGGTGACCCTCAGGCCTGAGGCATCGTGCGAGGGTGTAGGATAGTAGCAGCTGCACTGAGGCCCTACCACTAGAGAGGGTGGGACCATCCTCAGTGGCCACAACCTGGGCCATAGGTAAGGAACACCCATCCTCTTCATGCCCCAGTTCCAGCAGGGCTTACCTCCTACCCTGGCCACAGTAGCCTACACCCAGCTCATGACCAAGTCCCAGTGACAACTTGTTCCCCTTCTTACATCCCTATCTCAGATCCTAGCAGTGCTTGCTTCCTGACACCAGCTTCTGCCACCCAGGCCTTGCTCACATCCTAGCCCGAGCTGTGAGAGGATTCTTGGCTCACTCCACTCTCCTGGCACCAATAGCCCAAGTTTCTCTAATGTCCCAGTTTCAGCACCTTTGGGTCTCAGGACAGCATGCAGTTTGCTAGAACCTAAGTTTGAAAATGGCACCTTGCTGTACCTACTCAGGTCTCAGAGATGATGTGGGACCCAGCACAAGCTCCCTCCCAGGAGCAGTTCTACCCCATGGTCTCCCAGAAGCTTCCTATGTCAGCTTAAAGAGTTAGGAAGGCCAAGGGGTTCTCCTGCAGCCAGGATTGCACAATTTCACAGTAGGGATGTGGCTGATAGAAGTCTCTTATTTACCCCTTCTCCACATTGGGAAGTTACTCCAAGTTCCCAGGCAATCCCAGCCAGGTAGGCTACCTTTCCTCCTTCTCTTTCCCCACTTTTGATGTCCCCTGTAATGTCTCTGTTGAATTCCAGTGTTTTCTCTTGGATAAGGTATTCAATGTGTGACTGCCTATGCACTACATTACTCTGATTATTCTAAGTGGAGGAGGCATGCATGAAATGCTTCCAGTCAGCCATCTTGAACCCATAAGTGTCTTTATCCAGTGATAAAATTAATTTCCCATTTAGTAGCAGCACAACAGTTTTATTTTCTTCAATATTCATATATACATTAGTGCATGGCACAAACCCTGTAATTGTAACCGTATGTATCTACAAGATGCCAGTGGCACAACTTGTGGCCAAAGTTTGATTTCTCCCAGACCAGCAAGTGGCTGGGAGCCTCTCATGGCCTATGTAATGTCACCATGAGTAGGCTAGGCCTCCTTAAGCTTTGTGGCCTGCCTTCTTCTTACCATCCCCTTCACTCCATGCTCGCTTCTCTTCATCTCTTCTCCACAATTTCAATCTTGACCAATTGTGTGTGTAGGTATGTACTATTACCTTAAAAGTATTGACTGCAACTTAAAAATATCATTGATCTGCCCCTGCCTCCACATTAGCCCTTAGCTATGAACCTGAGACTTGTGAGATCTTCCACAGGCAGTGCATGTGAAGCATGCTTTGCTGCTATGAAAATGAGCATCAGAAAGTGTGTACATCCTGTTATTTTATTATATTTTGCTTTTGATGTAGAATTCAGCAGTTTCCATCAAAATCTAGCCAGAGCCCTTCACTGCCATGATAGCTAGGGCTTTACCAGTCTGTCTACAGTGATAATTTGTAGACTTCTGGTTATATTTCTATATTTATTTTTAAATACACTTTGTGGGCTATTTAGTGGTATATGTCTCTTTAAGTTTTGATTAGCGTTTCTAAAATGGTGGAGTTGTTTTGAATGTCACAAATCGATCAAGGCATTAAAATGTTCAGATTTATCTTTCCCCATATCCAGTACCAATGCTATTGTAAACATGTACAGTGCCTAAAAATTGTATGAAAATCCTTTTAACCATTTTAATCCAGATGTTTAACAAATATAATCTCTTATTCTAATAAATATACTATGAAGTTAAAAAATGAAAAAAAAAACTTGCCTCAACTTGCCTTACCCTTTGATAAATGTTAATTCCAACAATAGTATCCAAATTTTTTGATCCCATAATCTTATCTGGTAAAAATCATTTGAGCATACAACTGTAATATCTTTACATTTGTTTTTTAAATGCATATGTATTACTATTAATATGTCATAAATTACCAAAATATTGAAAATTTTAAAGAATGTGATTAAAAGACATGAAAACGAGAGTTCTATTATTTTGTTTTTAACCTTGAAGGAATTGTTTTATTCATATGCCCCAAGATATATGCCCCTGCTATGAAAATCACAGGCTCAGACCACACTGTCTCATCAACTATCCATCTCCTTCCCCTACTGCATATGGAACAATGTTCTGAAATTTCAGAATGCCTTAGACTTGACTCAACTCAAACTATGACAATATCCATAGCAGAACTCATTTATACAATATGAAGAATCATGTCCTTACATGCCTTATTTTATCTTTTGGAAACACATGGATTTTCATATATAAAAATTACATACAGTATGGTATAACTACATTTCTACTACTATTCATAATAATGCTATGCTATTTGTTCATAATAATTCTTCACTGGCACAAGTAAGTCCTAATATTATTCAGCTATTTCAAAAGTTTCAAAAATATACCTTTGTACATTTTTGAAGGCTATCATGGCCTGTAGCAAGAAGAGATGTCTTCTCCCATTTCTGTGCAACTTGATTGGCTTCTTCTATCTTCTGCTCACAATTTTTTTGAGAATTAAGCAATGTCACCTCATAAAATTCTTGAATATCTGTAAAGAAAATGCAAGAAAGCATCAAAATATCATGCACCACCTCATAAATAGCTTCTGTGTATAGGTACACATATATGCATATAAAAATTTTTTGCTGATTAAAAGAACTGCATAAATATGGATCACAAAGTAAAACAACTAGAACAGAGAAAATCCTGAAAGTTGCCTTTTTATTGGCATAAGAATACTTAGAGTAGCTTTATTCATAATTGCAAAAACAGGAAGCAACCAAGATGCCCTTCAATAAGTGAATACATAAGCAAACTGTAGTAAATCCATATAATGGAATGTTATTCAATCATAAGGAGTAAGCTATCAAGCTATCAAAACATGGATGAATCTAAAGTGCATATTGCTAAGTGAAAGAAGCCAGATTGAAAAGGATACATACTGTATGACTCCACTTAAAAATCTGGAAAAAGCGAAACTAAAGAGAAAGTAAAAAGATCATTGGTTGCCAGAGGTTCTGAGAGAAGGAAGGAGGAGTAAGCAGGCAAAGCACAGGATGATGAAAATATTCTCTAATGACATTGTAGTGGTGAACACATAACATGAAGCATTTGTCAAAACCCACAGAACTCAATATCATAAAGAGTAAACCTTGTTGCATGCAAAATTTTAAAAAATCATTTAGGAAGACAGGGGTCCCAAGATGACATTCAAACTGTTACAAAAGAATGTAACTGCATTAAAAACGTATACAATAACCTCACTGCAGGTGGTAGGAAAAAAATGTGCTGACCTAAGTAATTTTGAAAATAAGCAGAGACTATAAAAACAAAGACAAAGAAACGAAACAAAAGCAATTGGTAAATTTGTTTTTCATGAGGTACAGATTAACAATTCTGATACTGCTATACATGTGTACTGGAATTGAACAATTGAGTAAATGGATAGTGGATGATGGGAGACAGGATTCTCACTGTTGGAGTAGGAATAAGTGATGGGAAGATTAGAATGATTCCTGTACTAGATTAGAGTTGAAGACCTCACTATAAACTTATGTTTAGTTTAATATAGATACAGATGGATACTTATAAGAATATTTACAGATATGTACATATACAAGTTAGTTATATACACATATATTTCTTTGTTCTGTCTGATAAGAGGGCCTAGAAGTGATGATACCATAGTAATAATGAGCACACTAGCACCCTGATTTTGAACAATATATAGCATCCTCCATCCAAATGGTAAAAGGCAATACATAAATACTGTGGTATTAAATTAGGATTGGGTGTATCTATATGAACTCAAACTTTGTAAGAGATATACGATGGATAGATAGGTAGATAAAAATATGTATAGAAATAAATATGTATGTGGACATTTCCTAGCTCTGTCACATAATTCCTGGATCTGTCTGCTGAGAGGGCCTAGAAGAAAGGACATTCCGGTAGCAACAAGTATACCTAGAACTTCTAATTTCTAATATCATTTTCCAATAAAAGAAACCAGGCCTTCTTAGAGAAATGGTTGATTCTAGGACTGGGGCAGAAGAGATAAAAAAAAAAAAATGATCCTGGAGCATCTTATAACACCAGTAAGTAAGGAAAATTTTACAAGTGATGGGTATGCTTACTATCTTGATTGTGCTCACAGTATATACTTATGTCCAAACATATTAAATTATGCATTTCACATGTGTGCTTTATTATTACCAGTTATACCTCAATTAAAAAGGCAAAAAAGATAAGGCACAAATTGAAAGAAGATAATTTCACAGCATATAGACAAAGGAACAGTACCCAGACATTAAAAGAACTACAAATCAAAAAGAAAAGACATACAAACAAAAAAAAGGTAAAAGGTATAAACAGGTATTTCATAGAAAAGGAAACATATATCAAAGATAAGCCTAGGGTAAGATTCACAACCTCATTAATGGTAATAAATGCAAATTAAGATCATAATCAAATACCACCAACACCAAAAATATTTCCAAAAATAATGAAGTCTGACAATACAAGGACTAAAAAAAAGCAAAACACATATCAAAGGTAACTTTTATTTATTTATGAAAATTGCAAATTGCTATAACCACTTTAGAAAATAATTTGGTGTTATCTTGTAAAACTGGACATTTGTTTTTCCTATAATCCAGCATTTCTACTATTCAGTATACATACTAGATAAACTCTTGCATATAAGAACCAAGAAACAAACCCAAATGTTCATAGCAGCATAAATCACAATAGCAAAAAATTAGAAACACTCCAGTGTACATCAAAGGAAAAAAGTACAAATTGTGGTATGTTCTCAAAATGGAATTTATGGAGTTGTGAAAATGAATGACTATGGTGTCATGGACCTACAGTATCTTAGAAACATAATGTTGAGTGAAAAAAAAACAAGTTTAAATATGAAAACATTTTAGTAAAGTTCAAAAATGTACAAAATTAAACTACACACTTTTAAACATACATACACACATATGTGACTAAATTAAATGAAAGCAAAGAAGTATGTGAAAAGATGTAGCTAGTTCAGTGGGCAGGGTGGGCAAAGAAGTGGTATAAGGGAGGAACATATAGGCAGATGCAAATTAATGGTAATGATCTAGTTCTAGATTTGAGTGGCAATTTCAGAAATTCTGATTTTATTATCTGTATATTATATACAAATTACATTATTCTTTTTATATTTATACACATTTTAAAATAATAAAGAAAAATTGTAAGTGTTTCATGAATATAAATTTGCATAGAAAATTTAAAATGCTTATATTTTACGCACCGCTACTTATTCTGCCACTAGCAATAAAGTAGCTGTGAAGTCATGTTTGAAAAATGTAAAAAATGTACAAAGAACAGAATGTAAAAGCAGGACGGACATAAATCATTCCCAGATTTTTTTTAATACTATAAGGCCTGGTAGGATATTAATTCAGTTGACAAAATCAGAGGAATAAGGAATAAAAAGCTAAAATCCAGAAAACAAGATTTGCTTATATCATCTGGTCTCAAGTATTAATTAAAAGAAAAGAATTCTGTAAACACTTCTTGCAGCTATGGTCTATTTAAAGTATAATGACTTGTAATGAATAAAATAATTCTTGCGGGTAGTCAAAGTTCAAGATTCCTTTTCTTTGCATCATTTTTAAGGACATAAATAGCTTCATATGCAGCATTTGCAAGTCATCAAATTTCAAAACACTAGGTACGTAAATTTTCCAGAAAAGGAAGCATATTTATCAGACTCATGTTATTTTTTATAATTTTATTTCAGAATATTACACGGATACAGCTATTTGAGTTACATGGATTGCTTTTGTACTACCTGAGACAATACATGGATTGCTTTTGCACTGCTTGAGACAAAGTTTTAAGTGTGCTCATCTCCCAGATAGCATACACTATACTCATTAGGTATGATTTTCACCCATCCTCCTCCTCCCCCTCCCCTCCCTGTTTGATTTCCTTTGAGTTTTACTTCTGATTGTGCACAGGAGTGCTGTTTGGTTAGTTCCAATTTAATAGTGAGTATATGTGGTGTTTGTTTTTCCATTCTTCCGATACTTCACTTAGGAGAACGGTCTCCAGTCTCACACAGATTTTTACAAAGGTATTGATTCATTTTTTATGGCTGAGTAATACTCCATGGTACACATATACCAAATTTTATTAATCCACTCATGAATTAATGGGCACTTGGGTTGATTCCACATCTTTGTGATTGTCAATTGTTCTGCTATAAACATTCAAGTACAAGTGTCTTCTTGACAAAATAGACATTTTTTTTCCTTTGAGTAAATACCTAGGACTGCGATTGCTGGATAAAACGATAGGTCTACTTTAAGTTCTTTGAAAAATTTCCATAGTATTTTCCATAGAGGTTGTACTAGTTTACAGTCCCACCAACTTTGTATAAATATTCCGTTCTCTCCACATCCACAGCCGCATCTATTGTTTTGGGACTTTTGATAAAGCCATTCTCCTTAGGGTTAGGTGATAATCTCCTTGTGGTTTTGATTTGCATTTCCCTGATAATTAGTGATGTTGAACATTTTTTCATATGTTTATTGGCTATTTGTCCATCTTCTTTTGAAAAGCTTCTGTTCCCAATTCTTGCCCACTTTCTGATGGAGTTGTTTGATATTTTTTGCTGATTTGCTTGAGTTCTTTGTAGATTCTGGTTATTAGCCCTTTATTGGATGTAAAGCATGAGAATATTTTCTACCACTCTGTAGATTGTCTATTCACTCTGTTAATTGGTTCCTTTGCTATGCAGAAGCTTTATAAATTAATCATGTCCTATTTATTTATTTTTGTTGTTGCTGTGATTGCCTTTGAGGTTTTCATAAATTCTTTGCCTAGGCCAATGTCTAGAAGAATTTCTCCAACATTTACAATTATTATGGTTTCATGTCTTACATTTAAGCCTATTATACATTTTGAATTAATTTTAGTGAGTGGTGAGAGATATGGATCCTCTTTCAATCTTCTACATGTGGCTATCCAATTTTCCCAGCACCATTTATGTAATAGGGACTCTTTTCCCCAGTGTATATTGTTGTCTGTTTTGTCAAAGATCAGATGGCAATATGGGGATGGTTTTATATCTGGGTTCTCTATTCTGCTCCTTTGGTCTATGTCTGTATTTTTTGCCAGTACCATGATATTTTGGTTATTCTAGCCTTGTAGTATAGCTTAAAGTCTGGTACAGTGACACCTCCAGATTTGTTTCTTTTGCTTAAGGTTGCTTTGGCTAGTCAGGCTCTTTTCTGATTCAAAAAGAAGCATGGAATTATCTTTTCTAGATCTGCAAAAAATGACATTGGTGTTTTCATGAGGATTGCATTGAATCTATAAATCAGACTGGGTAGTATGGACATTTTAACAATGCTGATTCTGTTGGCCCATGAACATAATATGTTATTCCATTTGTTTACATCCTCTGTGATTTCCTTCTTCAGTCATTCGTAGTTCTCCTCACAGAGGTCTTTCATTTCATTGGTTAAATATATTCCTAGGTATTTTATTTTCCTTTTTGCTATTGTAAAAGGTACTGAGTCTTTGATTTGATTCTCAGCTTGACTGCCGTTAATATATACAAATGCTACTATTTGTACACATTGATTTTGTAACTGAGACTTTGCTGAATTTATTTATCACACCCAGGACTCTCTTGTCATAGTCTTTGGGGTTTTCTAGATATCAGATTATATCATCAGCAAAGAGAAACAGTTTGACCTCTTCTTTCCACATTTGGATACCCTCGATTTCCTTCTCTTGATTTTTCTGGCAAAGGCTTCCAGCACTATGTTGAATAAGTGTGGTTACACTGGGCAAACTTGTCTGGTAACCATTCTAAGTGATAATGCTTCCAATTGTTCCCCATTCAGTATGATGTTGGCTGTGAGTTTGTCATTCATGGCTTTTATAATTTTGAGATATATTCCATGTATGCCTATTTTGTTGAGAGCTCTATCATAAAAGGGTGCTGAATTTTATCAAAAGCTTTTTCTTTATCTATTGAGATGATCATATGGTCTTTGTTTTTGCTTCTGTTTATATGGTGAGACACATTCATGTATTTATGTATATTGAACCATTCTTGCATCCCTGGGATGAAGCCAACTGGTCATAGTGGATTATTTTTTGATGTGTAGCTGATTTTGGTTTGCCAGGATTTTATTGAAAATTTTTGCATTTATATTCATAAGGAATATTGGTCTGCAGTTTTCTTTTTTGTTGAGTCCTTTCCTTTCTTTGGTATCAAGGTGATGGTGGCTTCATAAAACGTGTTGGGGAGGATTCTTTCCTTCTCAATGTCATAAAATAATTTCTGCACTATAGGTACTAATTTTTCTTTGTAGGTCTGGTAAAATTCAAATGTGAAACCATCTAGTCCAGGACTTTTTTCCATTGGAAGATTTTTTTTATTGCTGCTTCAATTTCATCACTCAATATTGTTTGTCCAGGAGTTCTATTTCTTTCTATGGAGGTTGTGAGTTTCCAAGAATTTGTCCATTTCCTCAACATTTTCAAGTTTATGTGAATAGAGGGGTTTATAGCATTCAGAGATGATACTGGTATTTCTGTGGTATCAGTTGTATATCTCCTTTCTCATTTCTGATTGAGCTTATTAGGGTTCTTCCTTTTCTGTTTCTGGCTAATCTAGCGAGGGGTTTATCAATTTTGTTTTTCTTTGCAAAGAACAGACTTTTCGTGTCATTTATCTTCTGTATAATTTTTTGTTATCTATTTCATTTAGTTCTGCTCTGACCTTAGATATTTCTTTTCTTCTGCAGGTTTTGGGAATGGTTTCCTATTTCTTGTCTAATTCATTGAGATTATTTATTAGATTGTTGATTTGTGATCTGTTTTTTTGATGTAAGCACTTAAGGCTATGAATTTTTTCTCTTATGACTGCTTTTGCTGAATCCCACAGATTTTTATAACTGTGTCACCTGTCATTTAGTTTCAGGAATTTTTTGATTTCCATCTTAATTTCCTTCTTGACCCAATCATCATTCAGCAATACATTGTTTAATTTCCATGACTTTGTGTAGAATTGAGTGTTTCTGTTGGAATTGATTTCTAATTTTATTCCACTGTAGTCTAAGAAGATACATGGTATAATTTCAATTTTTATAAATTTCTTTAGACATGTTTTGTGGCTAAGATTTGATCAATCTTGGAGAATACTCCATGTGCTAATGAAAAGAACGTATATTCAGTAGTTGTGGGTAGCATGTTCTGTAAATGTATGTTAGGCCCATTTGTTCTAGAATCCCATTTAAATCCGGTGTTTCTTTGTTTATTTTATGCTTGGAGGATCTCTCTTATTCTGTCAATGGGGTATTGAAGTGCCCAGCTATCACGATGCTGCTGTTTATCACTTTGTTTAGATGTACTAGGGTTTGCTTTATGTGTCTGGGCTCACCTGTGTTAGGTGCATAAATATTTAGGATTGTTATGTCTTCTTGTTGAATTATTCCCTTTACCATTATGTAATGACAATCTTTGTCTTTCTTTACTATTGTTGATTTGAAGTCTATGTTATCTGATATGAGAATGGCTACACCAGTTTCTTTTGGTTTTCATTTGCGTGGCATATTTTTTCCCATCCCTTCACCTTGAGACTGAATGAGTCCTTATTGGTTTTAGATGGCCATTATTCTGCTTAAGGAGACTGAGGATTGGGACCCAATCTCTTCTGGTTTATAAGATCTCAGTTGAGAAGTCTTCAGTTAGTCTTGTAGGTTTTCCTTTGTAAGTTACCTGATGATTTTACCTTATGGCTCATAGGATTTCCTCCTTCAGGTTATCTTTGGCCAGTGTAATGACTACGTGTCATGATGATTGGCTCTGTGCAATGAATCCCCCAGGCGTCCATTGTGTTTGTTGTACCTTAATATCTAAATCTCTAGAAAGACCAGGGAAATTTTCCACCATTATTCCCTCAAATCCATGTGTATTTTCTTCTTCACCCTCAAGGATGCCTATGATTCTTATGTTAGGCCTCTTTGCATAATCCCATACTTCTTGTAGACTTTGTTCATTCCTCTTATGCCTCTGTTTTTATCTTTGACTGACTTGTTTAATTCAAAGGTGATGTCTTCAAGCTCTGAGATTCTTTCTTCTGCCTGATCTAGTCTATTCTTAGAGCTTCCTGCTGTGTTTTTTATATCTTTGAATAAATTTCTCATTTACAGAAATTCGGTTTGTTTTTTTTAATAATTTGATTTCTTTAGTGAATTTTTGGTTCATTTGCTATATTGTTTTTATGGTTTCTTTGTGTTAGGTTTCAATTTTCTCTTGTATTTTATTGGGCTTCCTTATAATCCATATTCAAAATTCTTTATCTGTCATTTAAATATTTTTGTTTTCTTTGGTATCCATTGGTAAAGAGTTGTTGTTTACTTTTGGGGGTGTCCTTTAGCTCTTATTTTTCATATATCTGGAGCTCTTTCATTAAGTTCTTCTCATCTGGCCTCTCGATCATGTCCTGGGGGTAATAGTCTGGCTTATGGGACTATCCCTGGGACCCTCAAGAGCAATCTCTGACCATGCCAGGGAAAAGAGTGCTGGTCCCAAGTTGCCCATGGGGTGATCAAGCAGGTTTGATAATATTGGTTTTTCTTTGTCCTGCTGTCTTCACCTTTTCCCAGGACTGTGGAATTGTGTTGGATCCCCCAGGTTAATCTCCAATACGGCAGGTGGTATTTGTTGAGTATGAATCAGCCACACCCTGTTTGCTTGAGTTGGAAGTGCTATGATGAGCCATGCAGTTTTTCTCCTGTCATTGGTTGATGTTTGTATGAAAAAGCCAGCTGCTAAGATGTTCTTTTGTGCCTGTGGTAGAGTCTGGTCCCTCGGATGAAGTACTTGAGAGCTCCAAGCTTTAGGAGCTTTAGCTCCCAAAACGTTTCTTGGTCTCCACCACCACCGAGGTGGGGGAGGAGAAAAGCAGTTTGTGGTTAGGTTGCAGGAGCCTGCAATGCTTTGCAAAATCTCAGCGGGAACGTTGAGGAAGAGAACTGGAAAGAGAAAGGTCCCCGAGAGGCTTCAAGACCAGCAACGAGGGTAGGTGGAGTGGATAACTGTCTGCTCCCTTGCATCTCGGACTGTTGGTGGGCTCCTGAGTGGTTGGAGAGACCTGCAGTCACCAGCCCAGAGACGGCTGCTGCTGGTGAGCAGTGAGCCTCTTGCTGACAGGGCACCAGGCTCTCAGCTCCCTCGGGGCACCTCCCCATGCGCAGACCCTAGCCTATGGGCAGACGTCATATTGCCCTATTCTCTCCTTCCCCTTCCCTACTTGTGGGTGCCCAGAGAGACAATTTAGCCATCACACGGAGGTATCTTGAAGGAATGAGACCTTTCCTTTTGGGGCCCTACAGCAGACTGAGGGGTACACAGACTGTGAGCTCCCTACCCACCAGCCCTCCCAGGTGCTGTTTGCCTGGTGACTCCAGGAGAGTGGGGCAAATCCTGAGGGGGAGTGAAATCGATCCAGCTTGGCACCCTGTAGGTGACTGGAGACCAGCATCCCTCCCCGGGCAGGGTCAGGGATTGATCTCCAGGGCCCAGGTGACCGACCTGCAGGCCAGACCCTATACACTCAGGCCACTATCGCACTGCCCCAGGCACAGAAGGCAGATCTGTGAACGAGCCTCTGAGGAGTGTGTGCCTTTAAGGACAGATCACGGGGTGGCTGAGCAGCAAGGTTCCTCCCAAAAGAGGGCTGTGCACCCAGCTCAGGGTGCGATCCTGGGTAGGGAACCTCCTGGTCCACGTCACAGCCAGGGGAGATCCATTGGCCTGAGGTCCCGTTTGTTGGCAGAGGCCTGGGAGAGGACACAGAGTGGGGAAGGGTGGAGGGGAGCGAAACCTGCTCCAGAGTACAGGTCAGACAACCCCACCCCCCAAGCCCAGACTTTCAGCTGAGTTGAGCCATTTCAGCCCCTCCCAGAAGCTGTGCACAGAAACAAAGAACAGACCTTTGACCCCTGCTAACAGCAGTTGTGGAGCCTGAGAGCAGGCTTACTCAACCGAGCCCCACCCAGACTCACTCCCAGTCCTTCCCCCCACTGAGGTGGAGAATAAGGACATGCTTGGAAGTCCCAGGGCCCCACCCACCTCCTGAGGCACAAGAGGGCCTCTCCAGAGGCACAAGAACTGGCTACAGGACCCAAACACAGCACTGCATCTTGCTCCTCCCAGCAAGTGATACCTACAGACAGGGAGGTCATTCTGAACACACTTTTACTGCATCTACTGATTCATCATAAAGGGTGTGGTCAAATCTCACCCACAAACACCACCTACTGGCTCAGAGACTAAACAAGGCATGTCATTATCCAAACAAAAATCTAAAGGCAAGAAGGAACAACTGATCCAGATGGGAAGGAACCAGTGAAAGAACTCTGGAAGTATGAAGACTCAAACGGAAATCACACCCCCAAAGAGGAACAACAGCTCTCTAGCAATGGACATTAACCAAACTCAGAACACTAAAATGACAGAAGAAGAATTTCAAACATGGATTGTAAGAAAACTCAATGATATACAAGAAAAAATGGATAACCAACACAAAGAAACCACAAAAAAATTCAAGACTTGGAAGAAAAACTCACGAAGGAAATTGAAATATTAAAGAAAAATCAAACCAATCTCCGAGAAATGAAGGACTTCTTCAGGGAACTACGAAAAACAGTGGAAAGACTCAAGAACAGAGTAAATTCAAACAGAAGAAAGAATCTCAGAGATTGAAGACAACTCCTTCCAATTAAATAAGTCAGTCACAGAGATCGAGCAGAAAATTAAGAGAAAAGAAATAAGCCTACAAGAAATGTGGGATTATGTGAAAAAAATGAACCTGAGGGCAATAGGGATTCCGGCAGGTGAAAAGAAAACACTCAATAGCTGGATAAGATATTTGAAGAATTAAGAGAGGAGAATTTCTCAGGCCTAGCTAAAAACCTACACATACAGGTACAATAAGCTCAAAAGACCCCAGGGAGATTCAATGCAAATAGGAAGACACCACGTCATGCAGTCATTAGATTGACAAAAACATCCACTAAAGAGGCCCTTCTAAGAGCTGTAAGGTGAAAGAAACAAGTAACATACAAAGGAGAGCCCATCAGAATAACTCCAGACTTCTCAACTGAAACCCTACAAGCAAGAAGAGACTGGGGTCCCATTCTCACTCTTCTGAAACAGAATAATGCCCAACCTAGAATCTTGTACCCTGCAAAACTAAGTTTCATATATGAAGGAGAAATAAGGACATTCTCAGATAAGCAAAGACTGAGGTAATTCACCAAGACACAACCAGCTCTCCAAGAAGTATTTGAAACAGAATTAGGCAAGGATCAGCACAATAAACACTCACGAATGTGAAACCACTCAAAAGTTAAAGATTCCACAATGGCTCAAGAGAGAAAACTAAGCAACAAAATGCAACCCAACAGAATCAACAGCAATTCACCCCACTTATGGGTTCTCTCAATAAATGTGAATGGCTTGAACTCCCCTCTTCAGAGACATAGGCTGGCCAAATGGAAAAAAAAAAAAAAGCCAAGCATCTACTGTCTCCAGGAAACGCATCTAACCTGCAAGGATGCATTTAGATTCAAGGTAAAGGCGTGGAAATAAATATTTCAAGCAAATGGAAGCCAAAAGAAGGCTGGTGTGGCAGTTTTGATCTCAGATAACTTAGTTTTTAAATCAACAAAAGTAATGAAAGACAAAGAGGACCACTATATAATGGTGAAGGGTACAGTTCAACAAGAAGACATAACAATTCTAAATATGTATGCCCCCAACTTAGGTGCACCCAGATTCATAAAGCAAATTCTAATTTATCTAAACAAATTGATAAACAGCAACACCGTAATACTCGGATATTTCAACACTCCACTGACAGCACAGGACAGATCCTCCAAACAGAAAATTAACAAAGAAATAATGTACTTAAACAGAACTCTAGAACAAATGGGCTTGACAGACATTTAGAGGACATTCTACCCAAAAACCACTGAATATACATTCTTCTCA
The DNA here is from genome assembly GCA_004363605.1 of Indri indri. Classification (NCBI taxonomy): domain Eukaryota; kingdom Metazoa; phylum Chordata; class Mammalia; order Primates; family Indriidae; genus Indri; species Indri indri. The sequence goes on along the minus strand of RJWJ010003058.1, from coordinate 54,026 downwards.
TCAGCTCATGGGACATTCTCTAAGATTGACCATATTCTAGGACACAAAGCATGTCTCAAAAAATTTAAAAAAAATAGAAATTATACCATGCATATTCTCAGATCACAGTGGAATAAAAATACAAATCAACCCCAACAGAAACTCTAATCACCACACAAAGTCACGGAAATTAAACACCGTTCTGTAGAATGATTCCTTCATAAATGAGGAAGTAAAGATGGAAATCAAAAGATTCTTTGAACTAAATGACAAAGGTGACACAAGTTATCAAAATCTGTGGGACACAGTGAAAGCAGTCCTGAGAGGAAAGTTTATTTCCATAAATGCCTATACCCAAAAGTCAAAAATAGCACACACAGACAACATAATGAATCGACTCAAAGAACTGGAAAAAGAAGAACAGACCGAACCCACACCCAGTAGAAGAAGGGAAATTAATAAGATCAAATCAGAACTAAATGAAATTGACAACAGGGAAACTATATGGAAGATTAATAAAACAAAAATTGGTTCTTTGAAAAAATGGACAAAATTGACATGCCTTTGGCTAAACTAATGAAAAACAGAAAAGAAAAATCTCTAATAAGCTCCATCAGGAACAAAACAGGAGAAGTTACAACCAATGCCATGGAGATTCAAGATATAATTTATGAATATTACAAAAACCTTTATGCACACAAGCTGGAAAATGTGGAGGAGATAGACAAATTTTTAGGAACATACAGCCTCCCTAGGCTCACGAGGAAAAAATAGAATTCCTGAACAGATCAATGTCAAGGACTGAAATGAAACACCAATAAAAAGCATTCCAAAAAACAAAAGTCCCGGACCAGACAGTTTCACACCTGAATTTTACCACACCTACAAAGAAGTACTGGTTCCTATCCTGCAGAATTTATTCCACGACATCGAGAAGGATGGATTCCTCCCCAACATATTTTACGAAGCCAACATAACCCTGATACCAAAACCAGGAAAGGACGCAACAAAGAAAGAAAACTACAGACCAATGTCCCTTATGAATACAGATGCAAAAATTCTCAGCAAAATTCTAGCTAACTGAATCCAGGTGCTTATTAAGAAAATAATCTAACGTGACCAAGTGGGCTTCATCCCAGAGATGCAGGGATGGTTCAACATATGCAAATCTATAAATGTAATTCACCACATAAACAGAAGGAAAAACAAAAACCACATGATTCTCTCAATAGACGTAGAAAAAGCATTTGACAAAATTCAACACCCTTTTATGATAAGAACGCTTAACAAAATAGGCATAGACGGGGCTTACCTAAAAATGATATAAGCCATTTAGGACAAACCCACAGCCAACATCATACTGAATGGGGAAAAATTGAAAGCATTCCCACTTAGAACTGGAACCAGACCAGGTTGCCCACTATCTCCACGTCTATTCAACATACTGCTGGAAGTCCTGGCCACAGCAATCAGGCAAGAGAGTGGAATTAAAGGCATACACATGGGAACAGAAGAGATCGAACTCTCACTATTTGCAGATGACACATTATATCTAGAAAACCCCATGAATTCAACCAAGAGGCTCCTGGAATTGATAAATGAATTCAGTAAAGTCTCAGGATATAAAATCAATACACACAAATCAGAGGCTTTCATATACGCCAATAGCAGTTATACCAAGAACCTAATCAAAGACTCGATTCCCTTCACAATACCAACAGAGAAAATAAAGTACCTAGGAATGTATTTAACTAAGGAGGTGAAAGACCTCTACAGGGAGAACTATGAAACATTGAGGAAGGAAATAGCAGAGGATGTAAACAGGTGGAAAACCATACCATGCTCGTGGGTCGGCAGAATCAACATTGTTAAAATGTCTATACTACCCAAAGTGATCTAGAGATTCAATGCAACCTCTATTAAAATACCAACATCATTCTTCACAGATGTAGAAAAATTAATTTTATGCTTCGTATGGAACCAGAAAAGACCCTGCATAGCAAAAACAATTCTAGGCAATAAAAACAAAATGGGAGGTATCAATCTACCAGACTTCAAACTTTGTTACAAGGCTGTGGTAATCAAATCAGTTGGCACTTGCACAAAAATAGAGCCATTGACCAGTGGAACAGAACTGAGAACCCAGATATAAAACCATCCTCATATAGCCATCTAATCTTTGACAAAGCAGACAAAAACATACACTGGGGAAAAGAATCCTTATTCAGTAAATGGTGCTGGGAAAACAGGATAGCCACATGTAGAAGACTGAATCAGGACCCACATCTTTCACCTCTCACAAAAATCAACTCATGCTGAGTAACAGACTTAAACCTAAGGAATGAAACTATTAGAATTCTAGAGGAAAATGTTGGAAATACTATTCTCGATATTGGCCTAGGCAAAGAATTTATGAAGAACACCCCAAAAGCAATCACAGCAACAACCAAAATAAATAAATGGGGCCTGATCAAATTAGAAAGCTCTGCACAGCCAAAGAAACTGTCACAAGAGCAGACAGACAACCTACAGAATGGGAGAAAATTTTTGCATGCTACAAATCCAATAAAGGGCTGATAACCAGAATCTACTTAGAACTCAGGAAAATCAACAAGAAAAAATCAAACAACCCTATCAAATAGTTGGGAAAGGACATGAACAGAAACTTTTCAAAAGAAGACAGAATAATGGCTGAAAAACACACGAAAAAATCCTCAACATCTCTAATTATCAGGGAAATGCAAATCAAAACCACACTGAGATATCACTTATCTCCAGTGAGACTGGCCTTTATCAAGAAGTCCCAAAACAATAAATGTTGGCATGGATGCAGAGAGATGGGAACACTCATACACTGCTGGTGGGACTGCAAACTAGTGCAACCTCTGTGGAAAGCAATACAGAGATACCTTAAAGAGATACAAGTAGAGCTATCATTTGATCCAGCAATCCCATTACTGGGCATCTACCCAAAAGAACAAAAGTTGCTCTATGAAAAAGATACCTGCACCTGAATGTTTATAGCAGCTCAATTCACAATTGCAAAGATGTCGAAACCACCCAAGTGTCCATCAATACATGAGTGGATTAATAAAATGTGGTATATGTATGCCATGGAGTACTATTCAGCTTTAGGAAACAATGGTGATATAGCACCTCTTGTATTTTCCTGGAAAGAGCTGGAACACATTCTACTATGTGAAGTATCCCAAGAATGGAAAAATGAGCACCACATGTACTCACCATCAAATTGGTATTAACTGATCAACACATAAGTGCACATATAAGAATAACATTTACTGGATGTCTGGCAGGGGCGAGGTGGGGGAGGAGGAGATGGGTATATGCATAGACAAAGATTGCGATGCGCACCATCCTGGGGATGGACACTCCTGAAGATCGGACTTGGGCGGAGGGAGGCAAGGGCAACATATATAACCTAAACACTTTTACCCCCATAATATGCTGAAATGAAAAAAAGAAAAAAGTATACATACTAAAAGGCTGCTAAATTGAAAAGAAAGGTATAGTTCTGAGGCTGAAAAATGAGTAAAGTTTTTGTCAGTCTCACAGGGCTGGGGGATCAAAAACTAAAGTCAAAAAGGAGGAGTCCAGGTAGAAAGCCCATACTTTTGGTTGGGATCCCTTAATGGCTACACCCTTGGAATAAAGGTAAACCAGACATAAACTAGCCTAACTGCTTGCCAGAAACAAAAGAAAAAAACCTAAATTTTGTCTAGAGGAAAATATCATCATCTAATTTCCTTAATTTCCATACATAAAGTCTGGCAGTCAATCAAAACTAACCCAACATTCAGAAAGACAAGAATTGGCCAAAATCCAACCAAAAAGGTCAATAGAAACAGACCCACAGGAGATCTAGATAATGAAATTAATAGATATGGACTCTGAAACAACTGTAATTAATATTTTGGCAGAAAAAAATAAGATAGAGATTTCAACAGAGAATTAGAAAGTATAAAAAGTAGACATAAATATTTGAAGTAATATATATGCTAATCACCATGATTTGATTATTATACATTATATACATGTATTCAAATACCACTCTGTATCTCATAAATATGTAGAATTATTGTGTCAGCTAAAAATACAGAAAAAATAATTTTTTAAAATTTTTTAAAAACAAACAAAAAAAAAACAAGCTATACTTTGAAACATAATGGATAGCAGCAACTTGATCGCATTTAGAAAAACCCTATGGACAATATTTTTAATATCACCTTTGCAAATCTTCATTACCTTATATCCCAAATATGATGAGGTACTCAAAATCTATTTCACTCCTTTGTTTGCTTATTCTCCACACCTAAGCAACTACTAGAGAGGAAGAAAGTAATCACAATGAAGTCAAAGATGACTTAAATTTGAAGATAATTTTATGATCAATGTCAAATTTTATTTTTGATTAGCAAGCATTATTTTTAAACACCCATCTGTTTGTCACTTTCCAAGCATTTCTCGTTGTCGTTCCCTTGTAGCATGACCACCACCACCATTGCCTTTCCATTTCCATTGCCAGAGTTTAGGCCCTCACCATCTCTTGCTAACACTCCTCCCTAAGCCCAGACACTCTTTCCCACACACAGAAATCTTCCTTCTCCTTCAATGCCCAGTTCTAGTACTATGTCTTTGTAAAAAGAATATTAGTCAGAGATCTAAATGCGAAACATCATCAACATAATAATTATTCTTACTAAAACTGAGTTCAATTGAGTGGGAAGTAAGAACACCCAAGCAGCTATCATCAAAAAGAAAAAGAAAAACGATTTGTGTGGAGAGTTGTAGGGGATTGGAGTAGGTGAGCAATGCTGCTGCTTTCCTCCTGTTCCAACATATTGCTTGAATAGTTATTTCTCATTCTACTTTATAGTAGAAGTAGTTGTTCACACACCTGTCTTCAATTCAATAATTAATTTTAAGTGCCAGGGAAGGCCCTTCAGAATAAAGGCAATGTCCTATCCAGCCATGTATTCTTTAGTATCTAGCATCATGCTTAAGCTTAGTAAGCACACAATGAATGCTTGGTAATTTTCCTGTATTTGCATTTCCTCCTTTTTTAAGGTCAAAAAGAAAGAAAATCACTGAATAAAGTCAAATCCTTTCTCACTCAGGACTAGAGAAAACCTGCATATTATTTGGATTACATTTTTATATTACTTGACCACTTGATTTGATCACAGGAGCCAGCGCAAATGTTGCACATTTCCCCTTCAAATAAAAAAGATTTGCAACCTCTGAGGATATTCAAGATAAATTCCTTAAATTCTTGAAGACATATCCATTTTTACCTCACTATTATTTTTAAAAGTCTATAAATTATTGTAAGTTTATAGATAAGTGTTCTCAAACTCCAATGTACACATAAATTACCCGAGGGTCTTGGGGACTGAATTTCTGCATTTCTAACTCACTCCCAGATGATGTCCATAGCTTTTAATCTACCAGACACACTGGACTTAAGAAATAGAACCTGAGGAATTAGACTTTCATACATTAGACTTTCATACTTAGACTTCCATACATTCTCATTTCAAACAGCCCTTGTTGAATCACTGCAATTCTCTTCTTCAGAGCGAGGGGTGAGGGACAGAGGTGGAATACAGTGAGGAATCCCAGTAAGAGAAACAAGTTGGCAGGAGAAAAATTTTGGCCATTGATTGAAAAATAATAATAATAATAACCATTTAGAGGATATTATTAACTAAATTGATTCTGATTCAATTAGACACTCATCTGAAAGAAAGTATATTTTAGTCCTCTGCCTTTAGGACACATTAAATTACAACAGAAAAAATAGACTTCAAGGTGATGTCTGAGACAGTAGCTATTCAGTCCAAACTCTCTCTCTTGTTTTAACTGACACTCCTTACAAATTAGACTTGGTCTTTGTAGTGATGATTCTGGCAGTTAGGTCTTCAATTTGTAAAACAGCATATTCAAGGCAATCCATAATAAATAGGACTGTCTTTTTAAGTACACTCTTTAATATATTCAATATAGTTCATCTTCTTCCAAGCAGAGACCACCTGACATGACATACCTATCTCAATGATGCTGCTATTTCTTCCAAAGACCTTTAAGAGCACCTCTTTGAGGTATACTGTTGGGCATCTGAGGATATTTTGAATATCCTCAGAAATGGCATATCTTTTCATTTGAAGGAAAATTTTATTTTTTTGAAATAACCAAAATTTATTTGATAAACTGAATACAATGAGTGATGGAAAAATGGATTTCTTTTTACAACTCTTAAATCATGAGATTCTTTACTTGTATGACTCACAAATTGCTCTGCAATTATCTACTTAGCCACAGTAAAATAAAAAAGTAACCATAATGCAGAATGTGTAACATATTTACATTCTTTGTTATCTATTATATCATAGGCTAGAATTAAAGTGACTGGGGAAAGCCTTTTTGCACTTCCCCTTCCCATTCCAGGCTTCATATTGTCAGGCATAGCATTATGGAAACAACTGTACTCCTATCCTCCGCCAAGTAGAAAACTCTACAAATATTTACTGTTGGTTCATTTGGTTTTTTTTTGTGATTGGCATATATGGCTATAGCAAAACAAAGCTGTTTAATCACAAGAATTCACTGAAATCACTGAATTCACTTCCAGCTTCAATAAAAAGATGGTAATCTTTGTAAAATGTGCTTTCTTTTCAGACATATGTCTTACACTTCTTCCAGCACACTTTGTTCTCTGTAGGGTTGCTCATACCACACGCCTGATTATGAATTCAGCTGGACAGTATAACATAGTTGTTCTTGCTATATTCATTGATGGTATGAATTGCAGTCTTGGTGTTCCATTTGTCTTTTCTGAACACTTGGTTCTGTTTAAGGAACCAAATAAATGCTCACATCCAATTTCCTTATCATGCATCCATATCCCATACTTTCTCTTTTGCAAAGTAAAGTTATCATTTTTCTAGTCCATTTGAGTCTAAGACTACTAGACACCAAAGCACAGAGGTAGAATTTTCAATAAAGGCTTTATCAGTGGTAAGTGTCCTGTCTTAGGCTTGCAGTAAGACAAGTTTCTTTAACGTTATTACCTGGGACTAGAGGAATAAAGTTGAATGTAAGGAATGGGCTGAAGTTGAATATAGCTGAAAAGAAAATATAAGCTAAATTTCACATCCAAGAATAGAGTGAAAGCAAGGTCACTGGTAGGTACAAACCAAGTTCCAAATAAGGAAATAAAAGGCAAAGCATGGATGAGTACAAACCCAGAGTCCAAGGACTAATGCAAGATGGAACTCAATAGGTGTTGAAGAAGAACAGAGAATGAGGAAATGCTTATACTCCAAAGGCTCAAGCAAATTTCCAGAATGTTCTGATATGATCTGAATTTTTCTGTGCCTAGACAAAGCACAAACTTGAAGGAAAGAAGGAAGGAAGGAAAAAAAGAGGGAGGGAAAGAGGGAGGAGTAGATTAAGAAGGAAATCTTGGGTTCAAAATACTTTACTAAAAGGAATGAGGGCTTTTTGAAGAAAAGACTCATTCCAGAATTACAGTAAGGAAATTACAAGATGAGTCTGGGACATCTCTTTGTACCAGAAAGTAAAGAAGTGCTCAAAAATCATGGAATCATATCAAAAGTATATGTAAGTCAGTTTGAAGGGGCTCCTACTGACCAAATCTGGAACAATTTGAGCATTAAAAATAAACTAATAACAACTATGGATAATAACCTATTTAATAAAATAAGAATCCATTAGTTCATCCTGATAGAAATAAATAAATGAGTGATTGAATGGGGGAAGGGGAAGCTCTTTATTAGAGTAGAATTCCAACTAATAAATATATAAGAAACTGTGGAATTAGAAAATCATCAACAGATGCTGCTAGTGGTTAAAAAGTTGACAAGGAACATGACATTATATAGTCTCATAATATCTCTCCACAATTTGGAACAAACTGGCACTGTGAGCCTCCTGTTATCATATACCAAGAAGGAAACAACAGCATCATTTCTGTAATACTCCTGCCAAATATGCATGAACTAAATCAAATCATGAGGAAACATCAGAAAAAAATAAATTATAGGCTATTCTACAAAATACTTGTGGTCATCAAAAATGTCAAGGTCAAGAAAAGAAAGTTTAATTACCCACTGAAGATTAAAGGAGATTAAAGAGACATGACAATTAAATGTAATATGTGATTCCAGATAGATCCTGGACTGGGGAAATATAACTACAAAATGCATTATGAAGACAACTACTGAAAGTGAATATGGACTGTGTATTAGATAATAATATTGTACCAGTGTTAAATTTCCTGATTTTGATAACTACACTATTCAGGTAAGATAATATTCTCGTTTTCAAGAATATATATGGTAAGGCCTGATGCCCACCACTCACTCTCAAATAATTAATAATATGCATATATATGCATGTATATATGTGCGTGTCTCTATAGATATAGATAAAGAAAGAAAGAGATGTGTATTAATAGAAAATGATAAAACAAATAGAAAAAATGTAAACAATTGGTGAATCACAGTAAAGTGAATATACAGTAGTTACTTGTACCATTCTAGTAACTTTTCCTGTAGGCTTGAAATTATATTGAAATATATAGCTTTACAAAACTGTAAGGGGACTAGGAGGTGTTAGGGGTAAGTATAGAATTGAGAAATCTCCAGTAACATTTGTTAGACCTTGACCTTGACATTTTTGATGACCACAAGAATATTTCAGAGTAAAGAGACTCGAAGAAGAAGAAAATATAAAGTGCAGAATGTGATGGAAGAGCAGTAGGACATAGGTGAGGTAGTATAATGATCTGGAAGTGAAAGCACATGCTTTGAAGGCAGACAGACCCTGGCTCTCCTACTCACTAAATGCGTGCAAGTTATTTAACTTTTCTAAGCCTCGGTTCCTTCACGTATAAAACTTACACATGTAAGTATTCCACACAGTTGAACAGTTATATAGAACATACTCAGTAAATACTAGCTATTATTCTTTGATTAGTGCACCACCTTTGAACTATACTGTGTACACTGGAGGTCTCATTAACTATTGGATACCTGAACACAGAATATGCTCAGCCAGGAGTCATTTCTTCCAGAAGAGGCTAGAGTACAGACACTTTAACCAATAAAGCAGAATTAATACTTGAGAAGGAGGCAGAAAATTGTTATTTATAAGTTTTTTAAAAAGCTGACTGAGATGGAAATTTTAATAGAAATGCAATGGGATGTGTATGAAGCAACACGGTAATTTTTGTGCCTCGAATAAGGTCTTTAAAAATACAAACTCTAAAATGAATTTTAATTCAAAATATCTCTTTGATAAATAAATGTGATATTTCAAGTTGTTCAAAAAGCAGGCACTAAATAATTTCATGATATTGTTCATGCAAATCAGTTACCTTTTATCTTATACTTATAGCACTTACATTCAAAATCCACCACCAGGTGTATCTTATTCTAAATCTAGGAGATAATTAACTTTCAATTTCACATCCAAGTTATAAGAATGTTATAAGTCCTTTTTATGTCACAAATATTTACCATGTAAATTCTACAAATCTTGGTAAGATAAATAACTATGTAAGCTTGTATGAGCCTAGTTTTAAATTCTACTTTCTTTCATATACCCCTCTCCCCCAAAATTTCAATTATCTTTCAATCTGTGATTAAATATTGATATTGCTCATTGAATGAAGGAGAAAAGAAATTAACATTTTCTATTTACCTACTATATGTTAGACAGTTATACTTTGAAAATGTCATTTATTTTAATTAATTCTTTCAATCACCTTATGAGGAGAGATGTAGAAACTAAGACTTGCTAGAGGTCACCAGGCTGGATAGTGGCAAGGCTAGTAATGGAATCACATTTAACACTAAAGCCTAGACCCTTTACTACATGATGCTGCAATAATATTCATATTGGAATATTAGGGGTTAATTGAATGATATCAATGTTAAAACAAGCATATTTATCAAATGTATGACTAGAATATCACTTAGAAAATTCTTCAAATCACCGGATGGAAGGAAAATCAAATCTAAGGAACTCTTTCAAAAAATTTTCCAAAGCCCGTTACCAGGAATATTTTAACTAATCTCAAATGCACTGTGCTTAGCTGAAGCTATTTCATTTCTCTCTCCATCAGCAAAATCTCAAACAGAATGAGAGTCTGTACTCCAGGGGCTATATCTTCCTAGCTGATGAATGCCAAGGAGAGGCAAGGATGCTTCTGTACAGAGATACCTACAGACTGTCAGTATAGTTAAGCTTGGAAACAATTAAATGTTAAAAAGATGTTGCTATAGATGACTTCATTGGCTTCTCGGATTTGCTTTATATATGTTTTGAACAAAAGGTATTCAATAAATATTAGTCATGCAATAATACTGTAACAATTTTTCCCAGAGGAATAGATCTAATTTTAACAGAAAATAAGCAGAAGAGAAAAAGATGACAAGATAGGTATGAAATGAGAAACCAGACTTTGGGGGAAACTTTACCATCAGGCACATAATTATAGATTTACTTAATATTCTCTTTAATGGAGATTTTATATAATTTAATAATCAGTCCAATTAAACCACTAATATGAGGCCAGAATGGCATTCAGTCTACAGGGAGATGTTATCTGTAGGGACATGTGTTAAGTAGGAAAATAAAATTCTGTTTCACATGCAAAAAGACAGTGTCCCTCTCATCTCCTCAAATCTAGTATAGAGGAACCCATTATAAATTGCCAAAATGGTAAGATTTTTTGTTTTGGTTTTCATTTTGTTTCACTTTGTTCTTTCTTCTTTTTTCTTGTTTTGTACATACATTTCTGAATCATAAGATAGTATAGACCACTACTTGTAAATACCAAAAGCTTAGTGCCCCTTTCTGTATACTGTGAGATGAAGGGTGTTTCTTTGGCAGATTAAAACACTTAATGTCAACCACCACTTGAGAAAAGTATCACATTCTACCATGCCAAAAGGATTGAATTAAATGGAAGTCTGTAACCATTTCACTTGCAGTTGGTCCAAGGGGTGACAACTAATGACCAATCTAAAAAAGAATAATGCTTGTAAACACTGGTGTTCCGATTATCTGAAAGACCAATTTTAGATTGTAGAAATTATTGAAAAATATACTCCTATAAAATATACAATAAAATTTCATTATAATTATAGTATAATTTTAATCATATAAAATATATTATTGTACATAAATGATGTAATCATAATTTATTATAATATAATAACTCTTTGGAAAATAGTAATGTTTGCTGTTGTTTTATCAAAAAATACATCTATGAGCTCCTCCTCATGTTTTCTTTTGTCTTTTAATTCCCTTCCTCGTTTTGCCTTCCCTTTCATTCCCTTTCTGAACAATTCAGTCCCAAAGCCATTAGGTGAAATAGAGCAAGGTCTATTCTGGTGGTGAAGGAGGTTGGAGAAAAAAGCTATAGTGGCCCAGAGCAGAGTGTTGGAGCCTAATCAATGTGAGGAGGGTATTCACTTATGAAGACAAACCACAGAATAGTTACAGAGCCTGACAGAGTAAGTAAGGAGTCCTTGAAGAGAGGTATCCTAATGTGGGCTGTTAGAACCAAATCAGGTTAAGGAGGGCCAAATAGGTTAGGTAGTGTTTGAACAAATCCTGAGAGGTAGGACGAGGGCACCCATGTGAAGGAAAGGGCCTGGAGTGCTTTGTCATACTCAAGTAGAGTGAGAAGGTCTTCTATGCAGAGGGGTTGCCTAGCAAGGGTTGTGAGAACCTGAGTTTGGTGATAAAGGTATCTGTGCTAGGGAGGCAGTAGCAATGGGAGATTGGTTACATACCGGGGGTGGGGGTGGGGTCATCAAATAAATAAATAAAATAAGGATAATGGGAGTCTATCAGAAAAGAGAGTGAAAGTATGGCAATAGAGAAAACGACAATGAATTATGTAGTATTAGACTAGAACTGGAGGTATCAGCATGAACCTGTGGTTTTCAATATAGGTAGATTAGATGTAGATATTAACATAGACATAAATGTGAATGTGTGTAAATACACACAAAAGAGAAAAAAGTTCATAGTGCAGAAGCCTGACACAACCTCAATCAAAGGGAATATCATAAGTAAATGGAACAAATCTAATAATGTGCCACTTGATAGGATGCCATGAAAAGATCATAGCCTCACTTCTGTGATACCTCTGTCTTCAGAAACATCAATCACAAAAAATAAGTTAAAGCTGTCTCAGAATGAAGGAAACTAAAAAGACATGACGACTAAAGATGTATGATTTTGAACTGAATTATTTGCTATAAAGTACATCTTATTGGGAAATTTGTAAATTTCCTGATTTTTATGCTAATATTACAGTTATTATGAGAATGTCCTTGTTGCCAGGAGATACACACTACAAACTAATGTATTAGGAAGAGATGGAACAACAGGTTGGCCACTTATACTCAAATGGTTCAAGAGATAAAAAAAAAATTTTGTACTAAAGTTTCATGTTTGAGATTATTTCAAAATTCTTAAAAATATCTTGAAAATAAATATTAAAAATTATTTTTAAAAGAAATTAAGAAAGAAAATTATATCTAGGGCATAGAAGATGTAAATTCTTCTCAGTTGTCTAGGTGAAAACCCCTCACCCAATTTTTCGACTTCAGTAGTCTATTTTTGTGTTAATAATAAGTGCCATTTATCAAACTTTTACCACAGCAAGTTGAGTATTATATGTACATATCTCATTTACTATTTCCAATAATGCTATGACATAGGTACTATTATTTTACCCACTGTACAAAGAAACTAAAGAAGAGAGAGGTAAAGAAGTTTGCCCAGCGACTAGCCTGAGCAAGAGCAAGGCCCCATCTCTACCAAAAACAGAAAAAATTAGCCAGATGTGAGGGCACACGCCTGCAGTCCCAGTTACTCACAGGAGGATCATTTAAGCCCAGGAGTTGGAGGTTGCAGTTAGCTATGATGGTGCCAACTGCACTCTAGCTGGGTCAACAGAGTGAGACTCTGTCTCCAAAAAAAACAAAAAAAGTTTGCCCAGTTTTCTTAGTTCATAACTGTTGGAGCCAGGATGGGAACAATGTATGCCTAACTCCAAAGCCTGTGGTCTTAAATATTACAAACTACTTTTATGTGTAGAGTAATTATCAGGATTTTTTTTTTTTGTTTTACTCTGAGTTTATAGAGATTTTGTTTGTTTATTCTGTTTTTCTTTCCATCTAGAATGTTTTAAGGACCATGACTCAGCAGTTCCACCTCAAATGTTCTTTCTCCCGGAAGCCTAGTTTTTCACCAAAAGTCATTTCTCCCTTACTCCCCTTTATTGCCTTTGCAATTTGCATTTATCTTGTGATTCTTATGACCCTGTGTCATTGATACATATGTTTTATCTCCCTACGTGTAAACTTTACCAAGTTCAAGGCCAAGTCACACTTTATCTTTTATCTCTTAGAAGCAATAGTTGCCAAATTTTATCATGCACCAAAATCACCCGAAGACCTTATTTAAAAACAGATTACTAGGGCATACCACCAGAGCTTCTGATTCAGTAGTCTAGGGTGGATTACTAGAATTTACTTTTGTAATAAATTCCCATGCAATGCTGATGCTGCTGATCCAGGGAGCACACTTTGAAAACCATTTCAGTGCTATACAGAGCTTACCAGTGTCTTACCAAAGTAGCTATTTAGTGTTTTAGGATTTATAAAGCTATAACACATAAATTATCTTCTTTGATATAATATATCCAAATAGGGATATAATATGTCTATGCTATAGAATGCCTCATCATATATGGTAACAATAAATTTGTTGGTTTTTCTTTCCCACCTTGTTTTAGTTCACTCATTTCTTAAACACATTTTTATTAGGCATGTATTATGTGCCTGGTACAGAGATACAACACTGAATAAGACAGATTGGTCTTTACTCTGATAAGAACTAATATTCTAGCAGGAAAAAAGGACACTAACCAAGCAAAGTAGAACAAATTTCCCTATCTTCACCTCTAGTTCTCTCCCTGGGAGGAAATGATTGATAAATGGAAGCAACGAAACAAAATGTTTATTAGCACAGTAACGCATAGAAGTTATGTTATAATGGGTTAGGCAGAGAAAGGTTTATTTGTCTTACAGATTTTTCACTCTGAATTACCTGAAGGATCTAAGCCTTCAAAGATGCAGAGACCTGAAAACATGATACTGTCCCTCCAAATCCTCAGGGATACAGTAAATGGAAGGAGAGCTAGAGTCTGGGACAGGAAGAACAATAAAAGGAGAAAGGGGTAGGAAAATCATAAATGAAAGACCCATTATGCCCATCAGAGATGGACTCTCAGAGGTTCATACTCTATATGAACAGATAGACAGGGAGGGAAAATTTTGCAGCATCCTTGAGGATCCATGTACATTCATACTGTCCACCTAAAAGTAAAATATTCTTTCTGGATATATTATGGAAACACGCAATGGTTTAATCAAGTTATTACTACAGTATCAGTGAATATTAAGCTAGAAGTATAGGGTATAATGAAATCACATGATAGAAAGTCTAATATAGGGAGTTTGTTTCCCAAAGGAGGGAGAGCTTTCAACTGAGACCTAAAGGTGAGTAGGTATCTTCAGGCATGGGAGTTTGGGAACAGGGAATTATAAAGGATGGAGAATGTGCAAGAACCTGAGGGAGAAGGGAGCATGGCAAAGACCTTAAAAAATGCACTGGAAAAGGAGAAAGAGAGTGAGTTGTTTAAGATGAGGCTGGAGAGGCAGGAAGGTACATTGTTGTATTCTGTACTTGAATTTAGAATCTTGAGAGCATTTATCATGGCAGTAAACTTAGTATTATTGTTGCCAGGAAGGTAGTATATGTTCAATAAAGGTAGAATTAGAAAATCAACAGATGGATGTATGGATGAATGGATGAACGAGCAAAGTACATATATGGTACAAAAGATAGAAGCATAAAATTATACTAACATGGCATGATCTGGAAGTAAAACATTGAAGGGATCAATATAAAAAAGAAAAGCAGCTTGTGAGTCTGAACCACACAGGGCTAGAACTTTAAGAGGTTTGATAATCATCTTATCAATCCTCTTACTGTACAGATTGAGAAACTAGGTCTGGTGAATTAAGATGACTTCTCCAAGAACACAAAGATAGAAGTGAGTGAATTAGGACTTGAATCTCCTGGTTCCCAAATCATGAAGCTTTCCACTTAGTCATAGTTCATTCTGTACCTAGAAGCATAAGAATAAGCCTCTAAGAGTCACTATGCAGGCATATACCAAGCACATCAGAACCTTATCCTTAAAGGATGCATAACAACTAGCAGCTGTCACAATTTTTCCAGTTGGAACTTTAGAACTTAGCTTTGGATGATACAAGAAAAACACTCAACCCTCCCTGTCATAAAACTGATTCATTAAAAAAAAAAAATAGGCTATTCTGTCAGTGTTACTATTTCCTTTTCTACCTTTAGCCTAAAAGAATTAATACAAATTGTATAGCGGCAACGCTCAGCACAAAATGATCTTGAGAGTACATGAGGTCAGACTGTCATGGGAAGAAATCTCTCCAAGCAGCTGCATAACTACCTATAAATCACAGGAGGTTAGAATCAACAGGATTCTCAAAGGCTGACTCCATATTCTGTCCCTCTTTAGGTAACTGCTGTTTGTCAGAAACTTGGACAGACTATTCATATATCACAAATACTGGTTTTGCCCTGAGTAACCTTTGGTTTGTTGTGTTATTTCCAAGCTTTTACTCTGCTGCCTAAGTTATCTAATAGTACTATCACCTAAAAATACAACATATATTTGACTCATTTAAGCATCATATTTGTTATTAATCAAAGCACTACAATTTGGCTCTTTTTCTCTATACTCCATGCACTAGTCAAGGTGGTAGGTAAGAGCTATGACGTTTTCTTTTAGGAAACATCAGAATGCCTGCCAAGCCTACATTCCCCTTCTGAAGGATTTCCTACACATGAGCTATCCCAGCCTGCCTAATGAATGCTGAGAATCTGACCCAAGACTTGTCAATTAATTGCTAGACAGGCCAATGGGCTATGAAATGGCCTAGTATAAGAACTCTGCCTTACAAAGGTGGTGCTACACTAAAGATTTTAGCCACAAAAGCTATCCCCTCACTTGCTAGGCTTAAGACAAAAAAGTAAGAAAGTCAGTTAATTGCTAACAGTAGAAGGAATAGAAGCCAAAACAGAGAGTTGCACATTCAGCATAGTAGTAGAGATTAGAGTTGGGAGCATGGCTGTTGAGGATAACAGAGTGCCTAATAACAATACTAGCAGCTACAACAATAATAAGAACAATCATAATAAAGGCTTACATTTATTGAGCCGTCACTATATGCCAGACATAAGAAATTCAAATGCATTATTCCACCCAAACTTCACAACTACCTATGAGGTGGTTCTGTTATTACCTCCATTTTATAGATGAGAAAACTGAGACAGAGAGAAGTTAAGGAAGTACACGAGTTACTCCTTTAGTAAGTGATGAAACCAAGATTCTAACCCAGATTTGATTCCAGAATCCCTGCTCTTAACCACTATCCTGAGTTAGAGCTTGTTTTGTGTCTGGATTGAGATTTTAGGTTTCATACAATGTTTAAGATAACTGACTTTTGTACTTCTACCTGAAATTGTACAGCAAAGCCCCATTACTTAAAGAAAATTGAAGACAGGGAAGGTGGTGCTCTGGACCTAAAAGGTATGCTCAGGTTTGGTTTCGGAGTACCAAGGCTGAGAGTTATGTTTTCCAAACTTTGAATTGCTACCCATCCAGATTTATCTCAACCACACCTCGGGCATCTTACTATGCATCAGGTCACCATCACTCTTTATTAATTTTGACCACGGGAAATGGTAATAATAATAGTAGAGGGAGGAGATAAAAATATTAGAATATAGGGACACATGTATGTAGATATCTTGGTCTATGTCATTCAGTAAATTATGTACTAATTGCTATTTATATGCAATGTACACATACTCACATGTGTCGCTCCCATCCAGCCATCTACTCATTCCATATTACCCAGGTTGCTATGAAAGTCAGAATGCAGCATAACTATGTGTATATCTTCATGTCTCTCAATCTCTGTAACTTCTGTTACCATATTACCATGTGTAAAATTGATAGATCAGAAATTGAATATTTTATATAGGTGTGTGTGTATACACACACATACACACACACATATAGTATCCAGTAGTAAACAGATTCAAAGATATGAATTCTAGTCCTAATTGCCATTAACTATCTGGTGTTACAAAAATCACATCACCTCTCTGACCTTAGTTGAAAAAATGGATAATTGAACATGATAAAATCTAAGACACTTTTAACTTTGAAGTTCTGCTATTTAGTTCTCATTTACTTTTCTTAACAAAAGGGTAAAATTAATTGCCTCTCCTTGACCAGATAGAAGGAGGTATACCCTCCAAGTATATTCTGGTCAGTTTCCAGGACTTAATAAAATGATATACAAATTAGTTTGCTGATGGTTTTCAAAAATAATTTTTTGGGGGGAGAGTTGGAATCATACCCTTTTGTCTAACAAAATCTTATACAAACCCAAATAAATAAGGCTAACATTAAATAAACAAATAAACCGGATCTATTGAAGAGAGAATAGAGGGAGCCTAGCTGATAGACCTATCAGATCCTGCTTGGTTTAGATTTCTGGGACCTTACATCTCCAGGAAACATAGTTTAAAAATGGTGGCAAACCAGAGAGAGGCCAATTAATCAAGTCAAATGCTATTGTTCATCCACTATGAATAGAGCAATATAAAAGGGAAGTAGAGAATTAGAAGTTATTTATACTCTCTGTTCTCAAGGAGCTTGCAGTTTCCATGAAGAGATCAAGCATAAACTTGGGAATTAATTTAAGAAATCCACAAAGCAAAAAAATCTGGGCAAAGAAGGTAAATCTAGATTATAAGAAAATGCATAGTAGAGAGTGGCTCAAGGTCCAAGAATGTTATTTAACATAACTCAGTGTAAAAAAGAGATTATGCACATTAAGTATCCCAAATCCAAAAATCCAATATCCAAAATGCTCCAAAATCTGAAACTTTTTGAGCACCAACATGACACTCTAAGAAAATGCTCATTGGAGCATTTCAGATTTTGTATTTTTAGATTTAGGATGCTCAACCAGTAAATATTCCAAAATCTGAAAAAATACAAAGTCCAAAACACTTCTGGTCCCAAGCATTTAGGCGAAGGGACACTTAACCTGTAGCACAAAATTCTGATTTAGCAAAACAAATGAGAGTTAAGAGCCAATGAATTTGGCAACATGGAGGTCATTGCTGACCTTAATGACAGCGGCGTCAGTGGAATGCTGAAGATGGAAATGATTTGTCTATTTTCCCATAGCATTTATTCAATATGTAAGCATTGTATTTCCATATGTTTTCATTTATTTGTCTCTCTTCTCCCTATTACAATGTAAGCTCCATGAGGGCAAGGACCTTGCTAGTTATACTTACTTCTGTATTACCAGAGCCTAAAATAGTGCCTGGAATTGTAGATTCTTAGTAAATACTTGTGGAGTGATTGAACAACCATGTATTGAGGTAGGCATTAGTGGGTAGAGTCAGGTATTACAAAATGAATATGACATGGTTTCCATTTTTGAGAAGTTCACAATCTAATGAGAGACATATACTAATTCACAAGCAACTATATCACTGTTTCTCAAACTTGAATAAAGTATGTATCTATTTTAACAGAAAAAATAGAAGTACAAAACAATCTCATGTTGGCAAAACATTTTATTATAGAATTATTTAAGAATATATAAACATGAAACTAGGTATAAACTACTTATGCTTCTAGCTCCTATTCAACTAAAACTAAAACAAATAATTGAGTAAATGAAAACTATAAAACCAATAAACTTCAAATTAACATTAATCTATTGTTATAAATGATAATGTTTTGTTGACACTAAGCTGCTATTTCCCACATAAAGGATACTGATTGTAATTGTGTTAACCACACCTTGATGTCACTTGGCTTTAGACTGGTGTAAAGCAGTGATTATAGATCAAGTCCACCTCTGTTCTCTTCACAATAGCTTGTGGCATTTAAAGAGTACCACTTATTTCCCACAAAACTGTAAACATAAGCACAAGTGCAGGCCTTCTGGGAAATCTGCAGCAGTGCTCAGTTATAGAGTGGTTATCCAGAGGATCTGAGATAGGCTTTAGATTTATTTTATTTATACTATGAAAGGAAAACACAAAAATCTTTTTAATGTCATGGAAAATTTAGTATACATTTAACTCTTCCCATAGACTAGTTCCTTTATTTACATATGTTCCTGGATCACAATTAAGGAACACAGAGAGAAAAGAAGATACATACTAGAATCAGACAAACTTGGGTTTGAGTCCTAGTTTAGCCATGAACTAGCTGTGCAACTTTGGACAAGTTACTTAACTTCTATGAGGTTCAATTTCCTCACATAGAATACAGAAAATAATATTCATCTTGAATTATTATAAGATTAAATTAAATTATATAGAGAGTAATGCCCAGCACATAATAGAAGTTCATTAAATGTGAATTTACTTCCTTCTCTCCTGGTTCTAGTCTCTTTCATAGGTCTATCCTGTGCCGTCAAAATTCACGATACATTTATTCCATAAATATTTATTGAGCACTTTCTATGTACCTGTCACTGCTCTTTGTACTATGGACACAACAAAGCACAAGGCCCCTGCTCTCATAGAGCTTACATTCTATAAAATGTCTAACCCAAGTAGGAGTAATGGAAATAAAACATTTGAGATGGATATTTTAAAAAAACATAGCTGGCAAATGAACCTAGTCTCAAGATCTGGGCTTTGAGATTACCTACAATCTGTCTGGATTTACTTGTTGCTGCCAGGTCAACCCTTTAGGAACTGTAAGTGGAGGCTTGGCCACATCCAGGTCAGTAATTAAAACTTTTTTATTGTCACCTGGAAGATTGAAGACTCCTTGTCTGTAAATCCTATTAGCAAAGAAATGTTACACTAACTAAAGTTATGAATTTGGGAATTCATGACAAAGCAAATACAATCTCAAGAAGAAAAGCAGAAACTGCAAGGCAGGGGTGGGAGGGGTATGAAAAGCATTACAAGAAATAAGCAAAAATGGAACTGAATAATCCATTGTAGGCAAAGACAGCTTGGCCATACACACAATATAACGAAAGGATAGGCTAACCTGTCTTCAGGGCTCAAGGTATGTGCTCCACAAACATTCGTTAAATAGATGAATGAATGTGTAGCTGTGATCTGTCAGAATGACCCCACCAAAAATGAAACACAAGAAAAGTGGAGGAGAAACTAAAAATACATAAAACAAATCCAAGAAATAGAAGACAGACTTGAGATAAGTAATAAAAGAAAGATTCTTAGAGCTATAAAAAAAATGGTTTGATATGCTGTAAAGAATGAAGGGAAAAAAAAGAAAAAGAATCAAAATTGCTGCCCAGATTCTAAGCATGTGAAAAAACTCAACTCCTCTTTTAGTTAGTATAGAATTTAATTACAAAGAGAACTACTTTATATGGAAATAGTTTTTCTGGCATTTTTAGCAGACTTTGGCTAGCTGACAGAGAGGGGGACCAAACTCATGATGAGGTAATTTTTCTCCAAATCACGATGATCCCTTCCCTCAATTTCACGGGAATGTTGAATCATCCCATAGTATAAAATATTATAATTTCCAAAGGCAATGGGAAGAGGTGTTTTCTGATCCTGCTACAGAACTAATCTAATTTCAAAACTGAAAATACATTCTCTCCTAAGGACACTGATTCAGTTCCTTATCCATGTGCTATCTAGTCTAGTCTCCTTATTGAGGAACAGTTTCATTTCTGCTTAATTGGATAATGAAACAACTGACATTTTAGGCTTATAATGCCTTTTGGTAGTGACATGTGCTTATATCAAAATAAAATAAGGAAGAGAAAGCAAAAACCCTTTGGGGGAAGCCAGATTCTAATAAAAAAAATATTAAAGGGCAGAAAAGGAATATTTTTTAACTTGAAAACTTACTGATACACAAAGTATGCTAGTTATCCTGTCTGCCCCTTCACATCCATTCACCACTTTTCTCTTCCCTGCTCTGCACCCTGGGATGCCAACTTCTACAGACTAAGCATTAAGATTCTTTGCCTTTTGGCTTCTGGTTGCAATCAGCTAATATGAGGCACTGGTAGAAGACCAGAGAGAAGAAGAGAAAGGTCAGGGTATTTTTTCCACTAGCTCCCTTCCTGCCAGGCCAAGGTTTTGCCAGTGACCGTGTTCTTGACTCTAAGGCCACAGTTCCTACCAGGCCACCCCCTCTCCTATGGCTGAAGCCCTTACTGAATACTAATAAACTCCCCGCCTTTTACTTCAGGCCTAAGGACGATAATGTCATCCAATTTTTTGTGGTTTCCCTTAACCAAGACCATATTCTCTATAAATAATCCTTCTAATAAATTATCTACTTTATGATTTATTATTTAATGATTATTTAATTAATAATAATAGCTAGCATTTATTGAATGCATTTTATATGGTAGACTCTATACCAAGTACCTTATATGGACGATTTCATCATTTAATCTCCATACACAAAACACTATTGTTGTTCTTAGTATTATTATCCCTATGGTAGGTAACATTATTGTTTAGACATTCACTTCATTTGCCTCACTTCCATTGGATGAATCTACTTACTTCATTGATATTTGGCTTGGTCTTATGATTTGCCTTGGCCTGTAGAATAGGGAGGAAGTAACAGTATGTCAGTTCTGAGCCTGGTCTTAAGAGGTTGCCCAATCTCCTATATCTCTACCATCACCATGAAAAGGACATGCCCAGATTAACCTCCTAGTCCCAGGAGGAGACTTAAAGACATGTGTGCCAGTGCCACCCCAGTCAAACACAGCACATATCAATTTACCTCCAGAGAAAGGTAGTATGAGCACAGCTGAGACCAGCAGAATCTCCCAGCCAATCTAAGCTTAGCTCAGAGTATCCCAAAATGACCTACAGGTCCATGAGAATAAAAGACTATTGTCTTAAGCAACTGAGTTTGGGGATGGCTTATTTGCAGCAATTTTATAGCAATAAGAAACTGATACAATTCCAATTTTATATATAGGTGACCATAGGCTCTATATGAGGTTTTCTACCAAAAAAAATTTAGTACGAAATCAATAAAAAATCCTCTTATAAACTTTTATAAATCATTAAAGTATTAATCTGCAGAAACAATTTGCCCTAAGATTCCCAATTGCCATTCAGATGAAACATATACTCATTACCATAAAACACAAGGCCCTTTATAATTTGCTTATGTCTTTATCCTTTCAACCTGACATCCTCCCTGCCCCTGCAGATCACTAGAGCCATAAAGATTTACTTGCAGCTTATTTGGGCATGTTGTGAGGTCTCTAAACTCTGTTCCTTTGCATATACTGTTCTCTCCACCTCTTACACTTTAACACAACTCCAGTATCATCTTACCCTGATCTCTTCAGGCTGAGTCTGGTGCCCTTGTTCTATGTTCTGTGTTTGGCTATGTTTACTCTCTCATAGCCAATAGAGCACTGTATCTTACCTGTGAGTTCCTTGAGGGTCAGGACTTTGCTTTCTGTTTATTACCATATTACTACCATATAAGATGCTACCCAGCACATACTAGGCTATGAAATATTGACGCAATCATTTTAGAAAGGTATAAACCATCCAATTGCATTGCAGGAAATAGTGCTTTGGTGACTAATAGAAAAGGGAATTGGGGAATAAAAGTTTGTCAGTTTTAAATCAGCACTATCTGGAAAAAAAGGTACTCTGATTCCTGGCTCTTGACACAAATACCCCTAGAGTATAGAAAGGTAATCCATCAGGCTGCCTCAGCTTCAGGTACATATTCCTTGAGAATATCTAACTCTCTTTGTCTAATTTTTTGTTCACTAAGAATTCTTATGCTGGCAAAGTTGGTTTCCTGAGTGGCAATAATATCGTTTGGGAGGAGGGAAGAAGAAAATAGTACAGATAATTAATCTCTTTTTCTGGAGCTATCTACAGTTTGTAGAAATACGTTAGCATGTGTCTATTTTGAGAAGTTAATCTCCTTTGAACGAACTAAAAATTAATTGTAGGATTTCCAAAGCTAGGGCCCAATCCTGACTTATAAAAAGTTTACCAAGGGACTGTCCCTTACCCCTAGGAGGCGTGGTCTAAGATAACCAGCAATATCTTTGGATATCCCTTTTCCTACAGTACTCTACAGTGGTAACAACTGCTAGCAGGGAGAAAAATGAGAAAAATCAGACCAGTGGGATAGCGAACCCAGATGCTGTCCTCCCTGTTGCTAATGGTAACAGGATTAGACTAGATGGGGAACTGTAATTAGGCTCTTGGCTTTTATATCTGACATGTTTACAGCCATCGTGCTATTCTGGGGCTCTTATATAACATTTATATCTGATGCTATAATAGGCATTTTTGCGATCCTACTTTCTTCCTTTTCCATCTAAGTGGCTACGACAAGCAAGCACTCCTTTCCTCTTCCAAACCTGGACTCTGAAATGTGTCACTCACACATGTATGCTCTGTAAATATCTGCTTTTTCACCTTAACTTCTTAATGAACACAGTTGCTTACTTTGGATTCTATGCTGTTATTTATTTTGTTAATTTCTTTATTCATAAAGATCAGAGATCAGCAAACTATAGCCCATAGACCAAATGTGCCCCACAGCCTGTTTTTGTATGGCCTATGAGCTAAGAATGATTTTTACATTTCTATTGTTTTAATGTGATAATTTCACAGCTTTATAATTTACAAAGGAGTGCATTTTAAACATATTATTTTTTTATTTTTTTTATTTCAGGATATTATGGGGGTACAAACATTTTGGTTACATGTTATGACTTTGCCTCACCCAAGCCAGGATTGGAGGTGTGACCTTTCCCCCATACAATACTCACCTCGTCCATTAGTTGTAAGTTTACGCACCCTCATCCCCCCAACCCCCAATGAATACTACTGCTGTGTAAGCACCTTAGTGTTGATCAGTTAGTGCCAATTTGATGGCAAGTACATTTCTGAAATGTTGTAAAATATAAACACACAAAAACAAGAATATGCAGCAGACTGTATGTGGTCCGCAAAGCCTAAAATATTTGCTATTTGGCCCACTACAGAAAATGTTTACCAACAATGTTTATCAATGTCGTTCACTACAGATCATGAGTCATTAAACATAAGTAAGGCTGATTTATCTAGCATTTGATGAGGAGGATTGATATTTATAGGATGTTCATGTGCCACGAACTATGCTAAGCAATTTACATAGGTTATCTCAGTTAACCTACACAAACATTCTTTGAGCCCAATGCTGTTATTGGTCTTATTTACAGATGGTGAGAAGTTTAAGTAACTTGCTGTGGTCACGCCTATAGTAAATTATGAAGTCCAGGTTCAAATCCCAGCAGTTCAGTTAAAGAATCCATGCTATCATACTTCCAAGAATCAACAGAATCATAACATCTTCAAGTCAGTATATAATCTCCTGTACATGATAATCTGACAAAGGATTACTTAGTCTCTTATTACCCACTCGGAGGTGAATTGTCCCATCACCAAATAGCTCCAAATTTAGAATTCTTCTATTAATACATTTTGAAATGAAACCTCTAGATAACTTTCATCCCTTAGTCTTTTTTCCTTTCATCTTTGTTTCCTTTGGACCATACAGACTAAATTTGTACCCTTTATTACATGCCCTTCAAATATTTGAAGACAGCTCATATCTTTCCAAAGTCTTATTTCATCCTATTCAACACCCCAGAACAGTTCAAGAATGCATTATTATTTTCCATTTAATGGAATTTTAAGACTTTCTCACCACCCTAGTCACACTCCTTGGTTAGCACTACAGTATAATGTATGTCAAAGCATACCAAGAACCATAAAATACCAAATATCTCTATTGTTCTCTAGTTACATGGACCTAGTCAACATTCAACTAAACACATAATTCTCTTTCATGACCCTGGAATGTTGTCTATGTTGTTTATCTCCACAAGGAATGTTCTGCCCTCTTTTCTTTATGAAGCAATCTTCTAATCGTTTTTCAAAACTCAATTGTCTCTGAGTTTTAACCATATTCTGTTCATTCCTGTATAGTAAAATGTGCCATCCCGCATTTTATCTATTAATTGTCTCACAAACAAGATTAGGGATTTTTTTTTTTTTTAAGACAGAGTCTCACTCTGTCACCCTGGCCATAATGCAATAGTATCATCATAGCTCACTGCAGCCTCAAACTCCTGGGCTCAAGTGAGCCTCCTGCCTCAGTTTCCCAGGTAGCTAGGACTACACGTGTATGCCACCACACCTGATTAATTTTTCTATTTTTAGTAGAGACAGGGTCTCATTCTCGCCCAGGCTAGTCTCAAACTCCTGTGCTCAAACAATCTTCCCACCTCGGTCCCCCAGAGTGATCACGTGGTAGCCAAGATTAGGATTCTTAAAAGAAAAGATTGTGTCTTATTCAGCTTTTCATGAATGAATATATTTATGAATTAAGAATAGATAATACCATATTTTGTGATAACACTATCCAATTACTTAGGCAGTCTACATCAAACCTATATAAGGAACCCTAAAATTGAGATGACCTTTCAGTTTTGGAAAACCTGGAATTATACTTTATTATAATTATATAATTATAATTTATAAACTTACCATATTTAACATTCTTTGAGATGTTATAAACATTAAATTTTATAATGGTCATTGTTTTTTATTGAGATATTCATTAATACTTACAGCATGAAAAGACTTTCAAATTCCTAAGTCCCCAGATCCTAAAGTTCAAGTTTGACTCTGGTTAACAGAATTCTGATCAGAGAAAAATCAAGCTAAACAGACTTGTTTCCATCTACTTTTTAAAAAGATGTTCACTCACCCAGGAGCTTGAAAAAGCAAATACTTTAGAGTCAAAAGAAAAAACAAAATCATTCAAAATCCATGAACCTTCTAGAGATTATTGTTTATGATGTCTGAGACCCACTCCATCTTGTTTTCTGAAGAGCAAGTAGCTTTTACCATTAAATTTATGGATGTGACCATCAATTCAAGAAAAACATTCAGGAAAATGTTGAGAAATGATAAATCTTTAAAAATACCCTCAAATTCTTTAGGATGAAAACACTATTTAGGAACTATGACAGAGATTGCTAGCAGTCACCTAAACCCTTTTGGACACAGATTCATGCCACACTTCTCAGCCTCCCTTACATTTAGGTGTAACCATATAACTGAATTCTGACTTTTGGAATGGGGGCATAAGTTATGTATGTTACATCCAGACCTGGTCAATAAAAATTTTTCACATGTGATCCTGCCCCTTCATCTTTTATTCTTTTGGCTATCTAGAATAGAAACAATCCAGAGGATGACCTTGGCAGCCCCTTGACCTACTTGTTGAAAATAGCAAAGACATCAGAAGAAAGAAGTCTAAGTTCTTGAATCATTGCTCAAAGGAAAACTACCTAACCAAGTAGTTTTGACATGGACTTTAATAGAAACAAGAAATAAATCTTTATTGTGTATAGCCACTAAGATTTTGGGAGCATATATCGTTACATCAGCTACTGTTAACTAATACAAGAACAGATCAACTTACACAGTTTCCCAGCAAATGAAAAGACCTCCATATTTCTTCATGGACATTTAAGTACAATGAGAAACTATAATAATGTAACATAGTTTACATCAAATAGTTAGGGTGTTCACAGTTTTTTTCATGTAAAATCACCCCCACAGGGTGCTACCTGAGGAGAAATATAGAAAAACCTTTACAAATACTTTTAAATAACTAATATTTAAATGTGAATAACACTACTGACTCATCATTGCAAACTGCAGCATCGCAGAGGTAAAATAATTTGCTTCTTGGTTACTGTTTGTTGGTGTAGGACTGTTTATATATCTCTGTCTCTTTCTTCTTTTAATATTCAGCAGTTAAAAAATCTTCAACATATATGCTCCCACTGAGATAATACCTCCATACAAATATATATGACCTCAATTGCAAAACTCATTGGGTCTCTTCAAAGCAATTTAAAAATCAATCTGATCTATAACAAGAAGTCAATAGAACTGCTGAAAAACTTATATAATGCAATCGACTCTCTTTAGGTTAAAAATTTCATGGCAAAAGTTGTATATAAGAAGGAGCTTTACAAAAAGCTTAAAAATGGCCCAAAGAGGGAAAAATCAAAGAAAAACTGGACTGCTTCTAAATTTTAGTGTCCTGATGTTATCATCATTCCTTCATTCAAAAAATATTTATTGAGAACATACAGTGTACCAGTCTCTGTGCTAAGCAATATGACAGCTATAAAATTGGCTCCTAATTTTCATGATTGTATAAAAGATAAAAACACAAAGTAATTAATTGTTTTCTTTTGGCCTGAACTCCAAAATTTTTGTACGTAATGTGATAGAAACATAAAGCAAATCCCAAGCTCACTGCTAATAAAACACCTTTTAGAAATATCAATAATTGTGGATAGGATTAGATGTTATATGAAGGGAAGAAAGAATAGGTCAGCTAGGAAAAGATTAAAAAATAGAGGGAATCAGATTTTATATATATACATACATACACACACACACACACACACACACACACACTAATTTTGTCAAATTTCAGACGATGGTATATCTTAGCTCAGTTCTCCTATAAAACAGCCTGAGGCAAATTAAATTGCTGATACTTTAATTTAGGAGGTAAAAGCCCTTTATTTAGGAAGAGCAGTGAGGGGAAGAAAAGAGGAGAAAGGGAGAAAGGAAACACACCAAGAAATGCAATATAATGCATGATCGCACTGGCTTCATGAAAAGCCATGAAGAGCCCTAAGCAGGTCTCTCAGCACAGGATATTTCCTTGTATAGGAGAAAACTATATCATAGAGCAGATCATGGAGGGGAGAAAGAAGAGATATATTGTAACATACCTAATCTCTGATTTCACCTTCATGCAGAGCCAATTTCCCCATGATTCTGTGTTGTGTCACCTAGCCACTCAATGGTCACTTCAAAAGCCAGATCCAACACCCTCTATGTGTCATTTCACCTAAGCCTGGGAAGTGAGAGGTGACTCAAGGTACATGGGATTGACATGAGAGACTTATGGGTCACGTGTGCCTCAGACTACAAACTTTTAGGGTTGTTGGGAGGATTTGGAGCAGGTATAGAGTGCCTGTCATAACAAACATCTAAAAAATAAGACTTACAACCTGGGAAAGACAGTTGAGAGAGTGGGAGTTAACTTAGACCCAACAACAAAAAAAGTCCCCGGCAGGTTCATCATTGAGCTCACAGCTTCCCCAGGTATTGTTCACCTCGAGTGTCTCAGGCTAGCATTATTGCTTCTCTCTATGCTGCTGGTTTGTCCTATCTTAGCATGAGCCAGCTTTTTTCCATAAAACCCTGTGTTACCATCTTGTTCTGCCTCGTAGACTCTTCAAACAGGTTAAATAACAGCTACTCTAACTGCAATAACTCTGTAGGTACAATTGCTTCTGAGATAGTATTAATATCATAAAAGGTTCAGCTCTGCTGAACAAGTCCTCTTCTATAAGAGGACTCACCAGTGGCATGACACTGGAGTCTTAACAACCTTGGGTAAGATTACTCTACAAAATGCTACTATGTATTCCTGGATTTCTGTGCATGCATCACACTGGTATAGGCATAGCCTTCAATGCAGGGACCAACACTGAATGTCATGCATCAGGCCACACCAAAGGAGATATCAGCTCCTCAACCCAGGATAGGGACAAGACATCTCTTAAGGCAGCTCTCATGTTTGCTCAAACCCAAAATTGCCCTCCTGAACTGCCTACTCTATACCTATCTTATCAGGGTGCTAATTCTCTAACACTCAGTCCACATAGAAATGAGGCCACCTTGTTTCTTATTTCCTCCAGGAGGCTATGCTGGCTATTTAGAAACTGTTCCCTCGCCTCTTCCAGTCAGAGGAGCAGTTTCAGATTTGGAAAAACACAAGGAATTCCCTATCTCCCCTGTTCTAGAAGAAATAAAATGCCCCCTAGTCAGAGAGTCAATGGTTCTCCTGTTTCTCCTTAGCTCACACCCATCTGACTTCTCTGCCAATGCCCAGTTGTGTCCCTCCTCTCTCTGAGGAAGATCTGACCCCAAATTACATAACTAAAAACTTTTAAATAAAGAATCAGTTATTGTTCACTACTTATTGGCCAGGCTTGAGCCTATTTGCTGCTCTTAGCCAATGACTTCGATGTACAAAGGCTGAAAAAGGGATACAGATGGGTATTTGAACAGAGTGGCTGGGACAAACTCAGCTCTATCTGTATACGGGGCTTCTCCGCTTCAATCACATAAAAAATAGAAAATTTGCTGTGCCACAAAAAAAACAGGTAGACACAAATGGGTTTTATTATTTCAGCAAAATTCTGATATATGTTTTCTCTGTGCCAGGAACTATGCAAGACACAGTAAAGATATAATGGTAAATAAAATAAAGCATGGCTCCACCTTCCTGGAATTACAGTCTTGTGGAACAAACAAAAATAATCAAACACATACTTAAATAAGTGAAAACTATAGAAACTGCAACATAAAAAAGGTACAACATAGCATAACTAGGGAACATGACCTATTCTGAGGTGTCAGGAATGACTTCCCTTTTCCCAGATGTGATCCAAAGAATGAATATTAACAAAGTAAAAGGTGGCAGGATGGGAAACTAAGTACAGAGGAATTGCAGTCCAGGCAGGCAAAAGCTCTGAGGCAGGAAAGAATATGGTTTGAGGACCTGAAAGAAGGCCAGTGGCCTGACAGCAAGAGAAGAGTATGCAGTAAAACTGCTAAGGTGGGCAGGGCCCCCATATTGGTCTTTACTGTAAGATAATGTAAAGCCATTAAAAGAGTTCAGTACCGATCCTTTATTCTAACTAAAACATACTTAGCAACCAACATGCCACCTTCTCCAACTATGAATTACAGGTACCCCAAAGAACTTAAAAGAAACAATATCCACAAAAACTTCTGAAAGTAATCATAAAAGCCCAAAATCAAGAGATGGAAGGGATCATCACTGTGAAGACAGGCTTATGATATAATTTTATGCTCCAGAAACATTCATTTGTACAGTATGTAGCAGCCCCTGAATTAAAAAGAAATGAGTAAAAGAGAATCCAAGGATCTGCTAAGATTTCATAGTCTGATGGTAAAAACAGGCTCTTATTTGAAGAAAATAGAGTGACTGCTACAATAGTGGTGTGTGCTGGATGCTATGAGAAGATAGTCTTCTTTCCTTCCTCTAACAGGACTGAGCATTTATGAGGCAGCAATTAACTTCCCAGTAGTTCTAGAGACCGAACAAAGAATCAAGTAAAGAAACAACAGTAGACACACCATTAGTGGATTATCAATAACTTAACAATTTTATAAAACGTAGTTTTAAGATCAACCTCATGTAAAATAAGTCAGCATATTGGCATCCCTAAATGGTCACGAATCAAAGAACTAATTCCCCTGATGCTAAATTGAGTTCTGGTAGAGTAAAAGTTTAATGCAATTTTCCAAGATGGCCAAATCATTCTCCAGAAATAGCAGTTTGAGAACTGGAGACTCTTGATCAATATTTATCAACTCCTGACAAAACAGAATCAAGCAGCAGAAGCCCAGTAGACTCATGATATAAATAGTTCACAGCGTTAATGAGTAGGAAAAGGATGAAAATATACTCTACACACACTGTTATAACTGCAAGAAAGAAACCAGGCAGTCTTACCTTGGCCAGAGCTCTCATCTTTCATCATCTTTGAGCTGATAAAATGTTTCCTGAAAGGTTTTGTAAACTCTACTTGGTTGAAATATAAAAAAAAAGAGAGAGAGAGAGAGAAAAGGGAAATAAATATGAAGTAAACTGGACTAGAAAATATTAGAGAAGGAGGAATTTGGCAGGAATCAAATGGAAGAAAGATTTCTAAGAAAAATAATTTCATGATTCAGAAAGTAACGAAAGGCCATAAGAGAACGTAAAAGTTGAACAACATTGTCGCAGCATCTTTACTTTCCACATATTATCCCTACCTCCCGGCAACCCTCTAAACACTTCTGCCACTTAGGCCCACTGTTGAGGTTAAGAATCTATGACTACTATAAACTGAAAATATTAAAGTTTGTCACATTATGCAAATGATTACATAACTATTTACCACTGTTTATCTCATCCACAAATAAAGCCATCACTAACAAAACTAACACAAGCTAATCTCTGCAATTCTGTAGATGACAGCAAGTTATTTCAAACAAGGAACATGCCACAAATGACTAATTACATTTTGTTTTTAAATTAAAATGTTATTTTTCAAATGATTATATCTGTAAGTTAATGATCTGATACTTTTTATACATCACTACTTTAGGATACTGTGCAGCTAAGCAATTCCTTTAAGCCCAAATTAAAAGCTTATAATATGTTATTTCTTAACAGTTCCAAACCATAAAGACTTCTAACCTTGAGGAATGAAAAAATATTCAAGAATGCTTTTACATCTTTTCTTTTCCCAAAACTAAGTTGTAAATAGCAATGTAGCAATTTCTCTTTCAAACCCATCTACTGTTAATACTAACGTTGAACAATAGTGAACTTGGAGAATAGTTCCTATGGGTCATTCATTTTATAAAATACTTTAATAGATGCTTCCTTCTTTGTGCTTTTCTCTACTGATTTATAATAGTACAAATATTTATTCATATAATTCATATGTAAAAACACCCCAGCCCCGGTCACAATATCCTCTTCCCACCACACCTGTACTTTAACTGCATTGCTTCCTCCAGTGTACTGATTCCTCTATTTCACTGCCACCTTTACTTAAGTCCCCTTCTGTCTTAATTTTCCTCTCCATCCTTGGTCCATCACTCAGTCACCCTCTCGTTCATAAGGTCCTACATTCTTTTCTTCCATTTTGATTCCATCAAGTGCAGAAAATCCTTAATCCTGGAAATCCTGGATGAAAATTATTTGCCTCCCTATACCAGCTTGGCTGCTGAGCATAGTTTAAGTCAAGTCACACAATGGAAAATATTTGCCTTATTATAAAGCAGTGATTATCAACCTCAAATAAGACCCCAATACTAGCTGATAATGTTTCTTTATCCAGATTATTTTCCAGTTTTCCACAATGAAAATTTTCAAAAAACACTCTAATCCCATATGATTAAACCTTTCTTCTTCTTTTGAAAATGGCTCCATA
Source organism: Indri indri (assembly GCA_004363605.1). Taxonomy (NCBI): domain Eukaryota; kingdom Metazoa; phylum Chordata; class Mammalia; order Primates; family Indriidae; genus Indri; species Indri indri. The sequence goes on along the minus strand of RJWJ010003058.1, from coordinate 21,672 downwards.
ACCAAAAACAAAAACAAAAAATCCTATTCTCCTCCACCAGTGTTAACTATATCCAGAAATATCTCCACCAATCACCTAGTTACTCCATCAGAGCCTTCAGAGTCATCCTTTGTACCTCCTTCTCTGTTATTTCCCCTATCCAATCAATTATCAACTCTACACATTCTATTAAATATATAATATATAACTCTTAATTTGTTAATTTCTTCCTGTTTCCATTGTCATTAGCCAAATCTCACCTGCATTACCATAAGAGCCTAGGCTTCCTGTTTCTACCCTCTAACGAAAACAACTTTTTAAAATTATGTTTGATAATTACACAATCCCCCTTAATTTAATCTTCAAATGACTGCCCATTGCATTTAAAATAAAGTAGAAAAAGTAAACAAGGAAAAAAGGAGAAAATTCTTAATATAGCCTACAAAGTCCGCAATAATCTGTGTCCTTTCTAACTCACTTGCCATTTTTCTCTTTATACCATATTGGATCACTGCAGTAGCTAGAGGAAACCTTTCCCTCTCTCTTCTGCCTGCAGGCCTTTGATATAATATTACATTCTACCCAATCCCCATTATAACTATCATTAAGAGTCTCCTAAAATATAATAAGCTGAAATATCGACTCCAAAGAATCCCTTTCCTAACGAAGCAGAATAAGTTAACACCATGTACTTCCCTTTCAAAACATTTGTTGTACATACAATTACTTATTAAATGTGTTTTTTTTAATATTTTCATTGATACATAATTGTACATGTTTATGGAGTGCATATGATATTTGATACATACAGAATATATAAATAATGAAATCAGGGTAATTAGGATATGTAACACCTCAAACGTTTATCATTTCTTTGTATCAGGAACATTCCGATCTTCTCTTCTAGCTAGTTTGAAATATATTATACAATAAGTTATTGTTAAAATTTGTCACACCCTACTGTGCTATCAAACACTAGAACATATTCCTTCTGTCTAACTGTATTTTTCTACCCATTAACTAACCTCTCATCATCTTCCCCCAACCCCTATCCTACCCAACTCAGCCTCTGGTAACCGTCATTCATTCTACTCTCTACCTTCATGGGATCAACTTTTTAAGCTCTTACAAATGAGTGGGAATATGTGATATTTGTATTTCTGTGCCTGGCTTATTTCATTTAACATAATGTCCTCCAGTTCTATCCGTGTTGCTGAAAATGGCAGAGTTCCATTTTTTTTTCTTTATTTCGGCATATTATGGGGGTACAGATGTTTAGGTTACATATGTTGCCCTTGCCCCCAGAGTTCCATTTTTTATAGCTGAATAATATTGTATTGTGTATACATATCACATTCTCTTTACCCATTCATCAGCTGATGGACAGGTAGTTGGATTCCATATCTTGGCTATTGTGAATAGTGCTGCAATAAACATGGGAGTGCAAGTATCTCTTCAATATATTTATTTCCTCTCTTTTGGATATACACTGAGCAGTGAGATTGTTGGAACATACAGTAGATCTACTAGTTAGTTGAAGAACCTCCATACTGTTTCCTATAATGGCTATCCTAATTTACATTTCTACCAACAGTGTACTAGAGCTTCTCTTTCTCTACATCCTCATCAGCATTTGTCATTTTTTGTTTTTTTGATAATAGCCATTCTCACTAGGGTGAGATGATATCTCATTGTGTTTTTGATTTGCATTTGCCTGATGATTAGGGATGTTGAGCATTTTTTCATATACCATTGGCCACTTGTATGTCTTCTTTTATGAAATGTCTATTCAGATCATTTGCCCCATTTTTGAAATCAGATTATTTGGATTTTTGATATTGAATTGTTTCAATTCTCTTGGCACTCCCAATGGCTCCCATGGGATGGGACTGGAGTGGACTTCCAGTAAAGATTCTCAGACCAGTGGAGAGATCAAATGTCCACCTCCAATTCACTCCTCTCATCTCAGGAACTATGTCTAGGAAAATTCTCTCTGAATGGTATTACGACAGCTTGGGAGAGAAGGTGTTACAGACTGAAATAGCCGTTTATTACTCCTACCAGTCACAGCTTCTCTTGATTCTACAGGCCCAGGGAGTTTCTCCACTTCTTCCCTGTGCTCTGATGAACTCAGGATGGTATTTTTGTCTTTGAATAGTTTCTAGTTGTATTTTGGGGGGGTAGAGATGCCATGGCACCTTCTATTCCACCATCTTGCTGATGTCACCTCCCATCTAACTTTCCTGCTAGGCTTAAGCTCCATAAAGTTAGCTTTATATTCCTATCACCATTATATCCTTAGCTCTTACTACAGAGTTTGTACTTAGTATGTATATGATTAGTTGAATTTAATACCTTATCTTATCTTTAAAATTTTCATCCAAAATTGAGGAAACAGTGAAATCATCTGAACATCAGATTTCTGATACAATGTTAACTTTAAACTTTCAGAGCTTTACCCTCATTTATTAAAGAAAAGTAACAGTTAAAATCTAGATTTTTTCCAAAAATTGCTCTATCTTTAGTAGTTTCTAGCAAACCTCAAAAGTGCTACCTAAAGGAAAAAGCTACATAAGAGGCTTTGAAGTTTGCTATATTTCTGAAGAATCCAGGACAAAAAGAAATGATTTTTAAGTGACTGAAAGATGGTGTGCCTAAAGAAGAAAAAAAGAAAGATAAGATGGAATTTTTTCCTTTGTCTTACTCTACTCAAATTCTCATACACAAAACCCTACTTCCACCTGGTGGTTTTCAACAATGTGGAAGTAATTATTGCTATTTTCCATGTATACTGGGCATTACCATACCTAAAATGAATCACTTTGACATGTAGGGATGATAAAATATATGCTATTTATGTGAGTCATTATGCCTATCTACATTAAGTTTACAATCTATTTCATATGATAAGATTTAAAAATAAAAGTACAAAAATGAATCCAGAGAGTTGGCACTCACTCTATTTTGTCCAAACTTATAGATTCAGTCTTCTAAAGATCTGAACCTGATTCTCGAGTGTGTTGTCATAGACTATCAACATGTGACATCGGTTTAAATTAATAGGCCACAAACTAATTCTAAGCCCACTAATACCCCTAAACATGTTAATAGATGTTGCATAAAAAAAGATGTCTTGGTCAAAAAAATTAATAAATGTTTGATGTGTATATAACCTCTTAGATGTGGATATTTAACAGTGCATATTCACTTTTAAAGATATTAAAGATAAAAACTTTTAACTTTTTTAACCCACTGTTCCAGAGATATATTTAACCATTATCCATTTTCTCATAAATCACCTTTTAATATCTCACATGACTCTACCATTCATCCATAGGCTTTAAGACATGCTGGTTTCAACTATAGTCATGATTTGCCTAGTTTGACATATAGACTTTTATTTACATCCTTTCTTACATATATACATAAATAAATAAAAAGCAAAAATATAGCTCTTCATTGAATCAACTGAACCAAAATATGTATGGTTAAATAAGATTAGATCAGTCCTAAAGGCTAGATCACTTAAGTAAATAATACGTGAGCCTAAACTATTAATTCTCAGCTTAATTTATCCTGGATCTTATTTCCAAATGTGGCTAAAATACATCTATGTCACTTAATTCTTATGTTGGAGATATTCTAATTCTAATCTTGTGTACATATCTCTAGGTAATGATTCTCAAATTTAGTGTTCATTAGAATTACCAGGGATGTTTATTAAAAATATAATTTCCTGGGATCCACAAAGTTACTGAACCAGAATTCTTAAAAGTAAGATTCGATATTGTACATATTTAACAAATATCCTAGGTAATACAGGAAATTTTTTTTCTAAAACTTTAACCTCTTTATGTCAAAAAAATATTTCCGGTGGTTGCAGGTATCAGGATATAACAGTAGCAGGCCTGCTAATGATGATTAAGCTCAATAAATAAAAAGTCTGTGTTAGCCATTCTTGGTGCTCTATACTAGGAAGAAAATACATTTTCTCTAACATTTCTGCTTCGTCCACAGTTACAAAATTGCCTAATGATGCATTTCTTAGAACATATCCTCATTGTTAAGCAAAGCATTACTGTATAACAAAAAAACAACAAGACTATCAAGTGTGACCAGGCAGATTTTAGAAAGAGTCAAATATAAGATCTAGAAATATTAAATATAATCATTGAAATTAAAAATCCATCAGATTAAACAGCAGATTGTATATGGCTGCAGAAAAAAATCAATAACATGGAAAATAGAGCTAAAAAAATTACCCAGAATAAAACATGGAGTCACATAGTATTAAGAAATATAGACAGGAGATTAAGAGACAGACAGATATATCAAATTGGCTGCCTAAAGAACAGAATAACAAGAATAAAGGAGAGGTAATATTTGAAGAGTTATTAATAATAGCAAAGAAGATTTTCCAAAAATGTATCTTAAATGAAAATTATATTTTAGGGCTTATTCTAGAAAAAGAAAGGGAATGTAGAAAGGAGTATGGTGTAAGGCACAGAAATAGTAGCAACTAAGTAAACAGTAAAAGAAGCTCACAATAAATTAGAGAATCCATTTGGCCTTAATACTTAGAACAGCATTTGTGTACAATTCATTTTGTCTCCAGCTTTGCAGTATTCAATTAAGATAATGTCTCCACAATTCTTTAAGTTAGTTCTTTTCTTCCTCACCCATTCTAGTGTGGTTAGTTACAGGAATTTATGGGTTTCTTTAGAGCCTAATGACAGACAGAGGCAGAAATAAAGCTCAGCACAAGGATAAAGATATATGGATTTTGTTTCCTCTGAAAGTAATTATCACATAAATTCTATTCTCCTACCTTCAGACAACAATGAAATATAACCTACGACTGGACTTTCTGAACTTTTATTCAGTAAAAAAAAATTCAATGTGGTTTCTAATATTTATTTAGATTATATTATACAATATTGCTTATCCTAATAAGACACTATACAAAATATGTCATTTTGACTATGTTTTCATAATTTCTCAAAGTGCCTTCCATGTGTTCCATTATGAATCCTACAGGCTATATTTTATACCTTGATTGATAAATCTTATTTTTCACTCAATATTGCTGAGTTGGAATTCCTGTAAACATATCATTATGTTTTTCTGTTCCTTCTTATTTTTCCAAAGTTTATCACAGAATTTATTTTAAATCTTAGAGAAAATAAAAAGTTGATGCTTAAAAGATATGCTATGCACTGTTCAAAACAATGCAATAAAGTTCAGATCAGATACATTATTTTAAACCCCCATGAAATCAAAAGACTACTTAAGCAGAATAAGTAAAATAGAGAATAATTCAATGTAGTTTTGCTTTGGGAGTTTTGTTTGTTTTTTGTTTTTTTCATCCAGAAAGTTGACTGCAAATCCAATGTCTTCCATTACATCAAGAAGAAAGTGGTACATACAAGTTGAAGTACTAAAGGTACTTTAGTATGCTTTACAAATGCTTAAATGCTTTACAAATCAGGCTAAATGACAACATTGTAAAAACAGACCATGTCAAATCAGTTGCACATGGTCTCTTTGTTCCAGTTGTATATCATACTAAACATTGACAAAATTCTTCTTGGAATTTTCATAAGGGCTGATCTTTATCACTGAATTTTGCGGAAGTACTGGCATGTCTTGGTGCTCTTTGGGGCACAATCTTACCACTCCATAGGAAGCCATCCTCCTTACTACCACCATTCAAAAGAATAGGCAAGTACATAGGATGTGAGTTGAGAGGGACTTCAAAAAGAAAAGGAAATTCACAAATTTTTCAACCACTACTAGATGTCAAATAGTACATGTTTTTACACATTTTTTTTAATTTTACAACAAACCTATAAGAAACCTGAGGCATGGAGAGGTTAAGGAACTTTCCAAACATCATATAGCCAGAAGAAATGGAACCAGGGTTTGAACTAGGTCTGTGTGATTACTCTATGTTCCTTTCATGGCTACAAGATTTTTCTTATTCCCAGCCTGGCGCAGTAGCTCATGCATGCAATCCCAGCACTTTGGGAGGCCAAGGCAGGAGGATTACTGGAGTCAAGGAGTTTGAGACCAGCTTGAGCAACATAGTAAGACTCCATCTCTACAAAAAAATATTAAAAATTAAAGAATTAGCTGGGTATGCACCTGTAATCCCAACTACTTAGGAGGCTGAGGTGGGAGGATTGCTTGAGCCCAGGAGTCTGAGGTTATAGTGAGCTATGACAGTGCCACTGCACTCAAGCCTGGATGACAGAGCGAGACACTGCACTCAAGTCTGTGCAACAGAGAAAGATCTCATCTCTTTAAAAAAAAAAAGACCCTTCTTATTCCCATTTCCATAAAATATCTCCTCACTAGCCTGCCTAAGAAGCAGCAACTACCCCTCTTCCATCTCTCTTTCTGCTTACCTGAAATTCTTACCCCCACTAACCTAATAAAACAATCAGAAGACAAAGTCTTTAGAAAGACTACCATCGAGAATTGCTATCCTGAAAGGCACAGCTGCATGCCTTTGTGTTGCCTTCTACAAAGCAAAAGTTAGTTGATCACATATGATAAACTATTGCTTTAAAAAGCACCAAATCTGGTTTGTGGGATTGGACAGATAAGATTCATGGGGCTGTAATAAGATATCAAAAACAGTAAGGGACATCAAAAAGAGGACAAATGGAGATGAGGTATCCATACCTTTACTTAACGCGTTGGAGGCAGGAAGCAGTCAATGAATGGAGAAAGCAGACTGATGGTCAGGAACTACAGAAAGGGGGTGGAGGCAAGAGGACAAAGCCAGGAAATATGGCAGCTTTGGCCAAGGGGCAAGATAGAAATTTTGCAGAAGTAGAGAAAAGGATAATAGAAGTGCCATGGAATGAAATAATTTCTAATGAACTACAACCACACATAAAAAGGGATTTCAAATCACCATTGCTCACCCCAAAATGACCATTGCAAAAGTGGAAGAAACAATATAGATGTACATATTCCTAATGTATATGTTCATGTTCTACTTCACCACTGTGGGGTGCAGAAAATTGAAAGGCCTCAGAAATCAGCCTCAGATTAAAAGTCCTTCTAACCTTGCCTTGTTTTTCCCTGCCAAGATAAGAAGGGACTCTGAAATTTCCTTATGGGACCAAGACAGCCTCTTACCAAAAGAAACAAAATTGCTTTCTACCCACTCCCTCTTACCTCATTGTCTATTGCAGAAAAGAAGACGGAAGAATGCATCCATACCTGGATGGACTTTTCCACAAGATAATGCCTGCCTCTTGGGTTCATTCAAATTCCAAAGAGAATTATGTACAATTTAATTTTTGTCTCCCTGGTCCATTTATACTCCCTAATAATCATTTACTGCCCCTCAAAAGAATTGTCTATGTTCCCCATCTCCTCCCTTCCCTATGGAAAAGGATACATAAGCTTCTGTACCCCATTGGGGGTTTGGATAATCACTCTGTGATTCTCCCCTATGCATGTTAATAAATGTATATGCCTTTTCTCCTATTAATCTACCTTTTGCCTGTTGATTTTTCAATGAACCTTCAAAGGACAAAGAGGAAGTTTTCCATTGGCCACTACATCACTTTTAATTTTGGGGGTTTTTTTGTTTTTCCCCATCAGGGACATGGAATAGTAAGAAACATTCTGAATTTGTGATCGGGAGCCTATACCAAGACATTTAGCTGTCCAACTAGCATTTTAAATTCAACATATCCAAACTCGAAGTTACTATCTCTTTCCCCCAACCAAGATCTCCAGAATATAGCAAGCTAACCCTCCTATACTTTCTTTCTCTTGAAGGTGAAATTAGCATTGAGTAATGTAGGACAGAAATTTAGGAGTTATTCCAGACTCTTTTCCCTCTCTCACATTTGCATCCAGTCAATCACTAAGTTCTGTCAATTCTGATGCTAAGTATCTTTCTAGTCATCCCTTCATCTCCATCCCCATTAATACACCTGATTCAGGCTCTCATTATTTTTCATTTGAATTATTATAAGGGTGCTGACAGTGTTCTTTCTAACATGCAAATCTGATTAATTTGCTCTCCTGTTTAAAATCCTTGAGTTGCTCATCATCACTTTCAAGATAAAATTATAAATTCTGAACATGATATACAAGGCCCTTCACAGTCAAGTTTCTGCTTGAGAATTCAGCCTTATCCCTGACCATTACAGACACATACTACCTTGTAGTCACATCAATTATTTGCACTACCTTGGGCACATCAGACTGAAAAAGTTTAGGAAAGGCCACCCCAAAATGTGATGTGTTAGTATGCTGATTACTTTGAACTGCAGATACAGAGGCTTTCTCTGAGCTCCCCCTATCTGCCTAAAGATCTATCCTCCAAAAGGAATTCAATTGTCATGAACCCCCTCCTCAGGAATCTTATCGACCAGGGAAGATTAACTCAAATCACAGAAGAGACTAGAGGTTGATACTATGCCCAGACAATCATCTATTCTTCTGAGGGCTGCTCTGAGACAGCTATTATTACCTGAGAGACTTTTTATCTATATAACAAGACAACCTTTATTCACCATACATTTCCTCCCCACGTCTCCCATAACTTATGTTGCCACTACCCCCCAGAAGCCTCAAGCCCATATTTCTTTCTCTAGTAGTTCAAAAATGCTATACAAGCTTCACTCATCTGACCTTTCTTTGAGTCTCATATTTTGTAGGACTCCTATGCATATGTAAATAATTGAATATGGGTTTTTCTCCTATTAATCTGTCTTATATCAATTTAATTCATACCCCAGCCAAATAACCTAGAAGGGTAGAGGGAAGCCATTTAAAACTCCCCTGCAATATTCTCCTTTATCTATGTTCCCTCAAATGTCATGCCATCTTCCACTACCCCTTCTCCTCATTCTTTAAGACTCATATCTCTTCAGTAGTACCTCTTCTGATCTGCATAATATACTAATCTTACCAAATTATAACTACTTACACTTATGTGTAAATAAATAAATGACTAATCAAATTTGAAATGAGGCTTTGATTCTGTAATTTACTAATCCTAAGTCACTTATCCTGTCAGAGTCTCAGTTTACTTACCTGAAAACAGCTGTCAGAGGTTAAGTTACATACCAGGGCAAAAATCACCGCATGTATGCATGACTTAGTAAAACAGACTAGGAGACAGTACTACTTTGCCGGATGACTATTTCAGAAATTCTTGAGAATACTTTTAACCAATTCTCAGTTCCCACTGCAGCCAATTTGGTTTGTGGTCATTATGTTTATTTCTTTTCATGCATATTAATTGTTACTGACTCAACATACTTGTTATAGCGACCTGTGCTCAACCTGAATGGGAAGTAATGCTACTCAACAATTTCACCTATCTGCAAATAACAAAGTAAAAAAACTTTCTACAACTCTCTTCAATAAGCAATGTGCTAAATTCCTCCCTTTGAGCAGACAATCAGACCCTTATAGAACAGAAAATTTATGAAACTTAGTTAACTTAGGAATGTTAGGAAACATGGAGCTATGGACACAATCACAGCCCTGGTAGCTACTCTGACAATATCCAGTCTGCAAAAACTTTCTGGCTTCTGCTTCTGCCCACGTCTTTCTCTGAAATCTTGGGTCATCTTTTACAATACAAGATCTTCTTTCTCCCATGATTAATACAACCACCATCAATTATTTTCTCCAATATCAACTGTCATAGGTCAAGTTCTCTAGGAGCAGAACCTGAAAGGAGAATTAATATGCATGCACTTTATTAGGAAAGTACTTTTAGGAGAAACCAGTGTGAGAGTAAGAGAAACAGCATAGCAGAAGGGAAGGCACTATGCAAGAACATGCTGGATTCAGGTGATGAACTGTTATAGCCTTATCAGGCCCACAGGAGATGGGAAGAGCACTTCAAGTTGAAGCTGCTTAGATGACTCAAAGGTAATTATCCTGAAAACATCACAAGTGTGAGACATTAACTCACTCACTACATTTGCATCAGATGGAGGATAGGCACAGCAACCAAAATATTAAAAGAATTTCCACAGAATCTGTGTGGCACACCAATAACTATCCATTTTTCTATCAGATGTCCAATAGCATCATGTCTCCAGCAGATAATCAACAAATATTAACCAATGATAATTAAACTATAATCAATCAAGTTTCAACTAATGAAAGGATGGAACCCTTTAGCTAATCTTTAATTAGTTTCTTCCAGATTTAACTAGATAGTATAATATTTCAGAGTTTAAATTGCACTTTTGATATATATGGATACAATGTCCATAATATAGGATATCTTCTCTGATAACTTCTAAATAACACTGAAAATTATATGCTCCTCATAATATGTTTCCATTTATTTATGCATAAATTTAAGTGATAAATGGACTTAAGTGAGCTTTGGTCTTAGAAATATAAAAACAAATCCTAAACTTAGATAAAGTGAAAAGAAAAGGAGGAATTTAAGTGAATTTAGAATCATAATTTGCACTTTATTGAGACAAAATCCACATAACAGTTAAATAATATTACTTCTATCCTAGACTTTACTTCCAATTTCTATTCATAGTTCTCTTATATTTACAGTTAAATCGAAGATATATCTTTTTACACTTGATCTTAGCCAAAAGGCTGAGAAGTGATTGAAGGTATATCTTTTTTATTGCCAAATTGGAATTAGCTCAAAAAAGATTAAAAAAATAGTAAAATACTCTGATTCTTTTGGCTCATAAATAAATGTATTTTAAATATTCTTGTACTCATTTGCAACCTCTATGCCCAAAAATTCAAATAAAAGGGATAATTAACTAAAATGACACCTCAAGGAAAGATAGTATCAACATATTCACCAGCACTTCTACTGATGGATGAGTAAAAGCTTAAAGAATCGCTGCTCTAATGATTGCCTTAAATGGTGGAGAACAGGTAAATAAATCAGATCTGGTTATAGTTATTAAGGATGTAACCAGTAAATTTAATTTTAGATATATAAAAAAATGAACTCTACCCTCTTAGATGAGCAGAAACTGTATTTTCTCTTGTTCACTATCAATTCCCAGAATCTGTCACAGACCTGGCACACACAGTTGTAGCTCACTACTATTTATTTAACCAATGTTGTAAAAAATCAAATCTTTTAGGTCACACTATGCACAGGATTATGCTAGTCTTCTAGGAACCTGAACATTTGCTGAAGAGGAGACAAAAGGTTCAGTACCCATAGACTCAAACAAAATAGTCTCAAGTTTACAATTATATATAATCTAGTACTGTGTAGTATAATTCACATTTTAAGAGCAAGGAAAATGAGAAGAGCACACATGGTGGAACAAGTGAGAAAGGATTCATAAAAAGGATGAGACTTGACTTGGAACTTGAAGGGTAAGCCAGATTTGGGACAAGGGAGAGAAATAGCATGGGCATTCTAAGAGAACTCATGATTGTGACATACTGACTAGAAGGAGCACCCTTCAAATCTGTCCTCCTCACTGCTACAAGAGTGAGTTTATCAATTATAAATATCCACCCTCTTGGGCCTACCCATTACTTTCCATCTCTATTACTCCTGCATTTCTGCCAATGCACCAAGCTATTTCACATACAACCTTTCATCTCACTCAAACAATGCATCCTGACTGGAGGATTTGTCCTCTTGCCAAATTCCTAGCTCTAAGGCCTCCTAGAGACTACTTTTTAAGACTCAGGACAAACAGTCCTCATTTGTGAATCCACTTCTTACCTCCTTGCATGGAATTCAACACCCTCCCCAAGTGATTCCACTCTATTCTGTCAGGTGACACCACTCTATTCTGTCAGAATCTTATTATATCACCTGTACCATGTCAGAGCACTAAATTCTTACATCTGTGTCTCTTATAAGATTGCAAGGGCCTAAAGGAAGGGGCTTTTTTTTTTCATCTTTGGATATTTAACAACTGGACATATAAAAGGGTTTTATAAGTGTTTGATGAGTAAGGGGAATGAGTGGAAGGAAAAGGAAATAAGGGCAGCCAGACTAACTGAAACAGAGGGTTTGTATTAGAGAAGAAACAAAGATATATATTATGGAGAGCTTTGAATGTGAGGGTAAGCAGTTTGAACTATTTTAGGCTTTTAATAAAGGATATGGAAGGACAAAGGAAGAAAAAAGTAAGAGGGTAGCAATGCTCCATGTGAACTCCAGAGGGACGAGGGTGCAATTGAATTTTAAAAGTTTTTGTTGGGTGGGGAGCCAAGGTGGCCAACTAGAGACATTGCTTTTCAGATCGTCCTGGCTGGAAGGTAAACTATTGAATGGAAGAGAATGGAGAGCATTTGCAGCTCAGGTGTGGATCACAGGGAGAGACAACAGAGATGTCTGGAGACCCAATTGAAAGAAACTGAGGAAGAGGAAGGTGGAGAGGAGAAGACAGTGGCACGTTCCAAACACAGAGAGGCTTGGAGCCCAGTGAAAGGGTAAGGGGGGCTTCCCCTCCCCCACATAAGTATCTTCAGTGAGCACTGGGACATAAAACATTCTGTAGGTGCTTCCACCCTCCAGGAGCCAAGGCACTAAGTTTCTTATGTGAGAGAGAAATAAAGACTTTCTCAGACAAGCAAACACTGAAGGAATTTGTCAAGACCACACCTACCCTATAGGAAGTATTCAGAACTGCATGATGCATGAATCAGAACAATAGACATACACAGGTGTGAAGTCACCCAAAAGCTAAAGTTTAGCACCCAGATACCACAATGGCTCAAGATGTAAATCAAAGCAATATAGTTCTACTCAACAGGGTGAACAGAAATCCACCCCACCTATCGATTCTTTCAATAAATGTGAATACCTTGAGCTCCCCATTCAAGAGATATAGGCTGGCTGAATAGATAAAAAATACAAGCCAAGTACCTGCTGTCTCCAGAAAACTCATCTAACCCACAAGAACTCATTCAGACTCAAGGTAAAGGGATGGAAACCAAAAGAAAGTTGATGTAGCAATTTTCATATCAGATAACATAGACTTCAAATCAGCAAAAGTAAAAAAAGACAAAGACGGTCATTATATAATGGTGAAAGGAACAATTCGACAAGATGACAAAACAAAACTAAATATTTATACACCTAACACAGGTATGCCCAGACTCCTAAAGCAAACCCTACTTCATCTAAACAAAATGATAGCAGCATTGTAACAGCCAAGGACTTCAACACCCAACTGACAGAATGGGACAGATTCTGAAAACAGAAAATAAGCAAAGAAATGATGGACTTAATTAGAAGTCTAGAACAAATGGGCCTAACATTCATTTACAGAACATTCAACCCCAAAACCACTAATATATATTCTTCTCATCAGCCCATGGAACATTCTCTAAGACTGATTACATCCAATGCCATAAAATATGTCTCAACAAATTTGAAAATATAGAAATTATGCTATGATTCTTCTCAGACCACAGTGGAATAAAATTAGAAATCAATTCCTACAGAAACACTTAACTCTACACGAAGTCATGGAAATTGAACAACCTACTGCTGAATGATCATTGGGTCAAGGAGGAAATTAAGATGGAAATCAAAAGATCCTTCAAACTAAATACAAAGGGGATACTAGTTATCAAAATCTGTGGGATTCAGCAAAAGCAGTCATAACAGGAAAATTTATACTAGGAATCTCCAACCTTTTTGGAACCAGAGACTGGTTTCATGGAAGATAATGTTTCCATGTATGGGGGTAGGGGATCGGTGGAGTTCAGACAGTGATGTGCAGCCCAGTTCCTAACAGGCCATGGACTGGTACTGAGCTGTGGCCCAGGGGTAGGAGACCACAGATTTATAGCCTTAATTCCTATATCCATAAGACAGAAAAATCACAAATCAACAATCTAATGAATCATTTCAAAGAACTAGAAAAGGAAGAACAAACCAAGCCCAAAACCAGCAGAAGAAAAGAAATACCTAAGGTCCGAGTAGAACTAAATGAAATTGATAACAAAAGAATTACACAGAAGATTAATGAAATGAAAAGTTGGTTCTTTGAAAAGATAAACAAAATAGACGGGCCTCTTGCTAGATTAACCAGAAACAGAAAAGAAAGGACCCTAATAAGCTCAATCAGAAATGAAAAAGGAGATATTACAACTGATACCACAAAAATACAAAATATCATCTCCGAATACTATGAAAATCTCTATGCACATAAATTGAAAGTGTACAGGAAATGGACAAATCTTGGAAACACACGAACTCCCTAGGCTCAATTGGGAAGAAATAGAACTTCTGAACAGAACTATATCAAGTAACAAAATTGAAGCAGCAATAAAAAAAAATCTCCCAACAAAAAAAAGTCCTGGACCAGATGGTTTCACAGCTGAATTTTACCAGACTTACAAAGAAGAACTGGTACCTATACTGCAGAAATTATTTCATAACATGGAGAAGAAAGGAATCCTCCCAAACTTGTTCTACAAAGCCAATATCACCTTGATACCAAAACCAGGAAAGGACACAACAAAAAAAAAGAATACTGCAGACCAATATCCCTTGTGAATATTGAGGCAAAAATTCTCAGTAAAATCCTAGCAAACACAATTCAGCTGCCCATCAAAAAAATAACACACCACGATAAAGTGGGCTTCATTCCAGAGATGCGAGGATGGTTCAACATATGCAAATCTATAAATGTGATTCACCACATAAATGGAAGCACAAAAAGACCATATGATCCTCTCAATAGATGCAGAAAAAGCATTTGACAAAATTCAGCAACCTTTTATGATAACTCTTAACAAAATAGGCATAGATGGAACATACCTCAATATTATAAAAGCCGTAAATGACAACCCACTGCAAACATCATATGAAAGGGGGGAAATCAAAAGCATTCCACTTAGAACTGTAACTAGACAAGGTTGCCCACTGTAACCACTTCTGCTCAACATAGTGCTGGAAGTCTTAGCCAGAGCAATCAAGCAAAATAAGGAAATCAAGGGTAACCAAATGGGGAAGGAAGAGTTCAAACTATCACCTTTTGCTGATGATGTGATCTTATATTTAGAAAACCCCAAAGATCCTGCCAAGAGACTCCTGGAATTGATAAATAAATTCAGCAAAGTCTCAGGTTACAAAATCAACATACACAAATCAGTAGCATTCCTATACACCAACAACAGTCAGGCTGAGAATCAACTCAAAGACACAATACCTGTCACAATAGAAACAAAATAAAATACGTAGGAATATATTTAACCAAGGAGGTGAAAGACCTCTACGGGGAGAACTAGGAAAGTCTGAAGAAGGAAATCGCAGAGGATGTAAATAAATGGAAAAACATATCATACTCATGGATCAGCAGAATCAACATTGTTAAAATGCCTATACAACCCAAAGTGATTGACAGATTCAATACAATCCCCATTAAAATACCACGGTCATTTTTTGCAGACCTAGAAAAAATAATTCTATGGCGCATGGAACCAGAAAAGACCCTGAATAGCCAAAGTAACCTTAAGCAAAAAGATCACATTGAGAGGTATCACCTTACCAGATGTCAAGCTATACTACAAAGCTATAATAACCAAAACAGCATGGTACTGGCACAAGAACAGAGACGTAGACCAATGGATCATAACAGAGAACCCACATACAAAACCATTCACACATTACCATCTGATCTTTGACAAAGCAGACAAAAACATACACTGGGTAAAAGAATCCCTACTCAATAAATTGTGCTGGGAAAATTGGATAGCCACATGTAGAAGACTGAAATAGGATCCACACCTCTCACCATTCACAAAAATTAATTTATGATGGATAACAGACTTAAACCTAAGGCATGAAACTAAGAATTCTGGAAGAAGTGGTTGGAAAAACTCCTATAGATATCAGCCTAGGCAAAGAATTTCTGAAGAAGACCCCAAAAGCTATCACAGCCACAGAAAAAATAAATAAATGGAACCTGATAAAATTAAAAAGCTTCTGCACTGCCAAGGAAACAATCAATAGAGCAAATAGACAACCTGCAGAACATATTTGCATGCTATACAACTTATAAAGGGCTAGTAACCAGAATCCACAAAGAACTCAAGTAAATCAACAAGAAAACATCAAATGACTTCATTAAAAAGTAGGCAAAAGACATGAGCAGAAGCTTTTCAAAAGAAGATAAACAAATGGACAATAAACATATTTAAAAATGCTCATCCTGAAATAAAAAGAAAGAAAAAAATGCTCAACATCTCTAATCATCAGGGAAATGCAAATCAAAACTGCAATGAGGTGTTACCTAACTCAGTGAGAATGGCTTTTATCAAAAAGTTCCAACACAACAGATGCTGGCATAGATACAGAGAGAAATAAACACTTATACACTGTTGGTGAGACTGCAACCTAATACAAACTCTATAGAAAGCAGTATGGAGATAACACAAAGAACTAAAAGTAGACCTACCATTTGATCTAGCAATCCCACTACTGGGTATTTACCCAAAAGAATAACAGATATTTTATAAAAAAGACACTTGCACTTGAATGTCTATAGTAGTACAATTCACAATTGCAAGTATGTGGAAATAGCCTAAGTGCCCATCAATACATGATTGGATTAATAAAACGTGGTATATGTATACCAAGGAGAATTACTCAGCCATAAAAAGTGGTGAACTAGTACCTTTTGTAGCAACCTGGATGGAACTGGAGACCACTATTTTAAGTGAAGTATCACAAGAATGGAAAAACAAACCCCACAAGTGCTCACTATTAAACTGGAACTAATTGATCAACACTAATTAATCACATATGGTAGTAAAATTCAAGGAAATTCAAGCAAGTGGCGGGGGAAGGAGGCAATGGGTAAATTCACTTCTAACAGATACAATGCACATTACCTGGGTGATGGACCCACTTATAACTTTGACTCAAACTGTACAAAAGCAATTCATGTAACCAAAACATTTGTACCTCTGTAATATTCTGAAATTAAAAAAAAAAAATTGTGAGCCAAGACTGGCCCTCCATTAACCACCGTACTGTGGTCAAATTAATTGTATTGTTTGTAAGCTGAACTCCACTTTAAAGAATCAATGACACCTCGTTGGGAAAATAAAAGACAAAAGATACACATTTACTTTCACTCACTCTGAAATAAGGTGCTGGCAATAAGTTTTGCAGAATATACAAATTCACAGAAAAACAGCAAAAAATGAAGCAACGGAAACAAAACTGTAAAAAACAGAAACCAACTGGACAAACACTAAGTGATCTAGAAGACTTAATGAAGAAATGGAGAAAGCTAAAAAAAAAAAACCCTATTTACCTTGCAAAACCTTCAAAGGCATCAAGAATTGCCAGCACCGGGTATCTCTTAAAGTAAGGACAGATACAGGGCTAAAACAGGAGAACATGTTGAAAATCCTTCCAAGAATTATTTAGAACCTCAGCTTCCCTCCTCCACACAGTGCACCAGATGACTGTCCCTCCCCTATCCTAGCAGAAGATTGCAATATCTGGACTAGGAGACACAGACAAAGGTGGGAATGAGATCTCCTATGATAAAACACAGGAATTTAATGAACACTTCATACCTTAGCCCTCTCCCTCAACTTAATTGCCAGAACACCAGACAGGCTTGTATCTTCCAAGTAAAACTCTTCTCTACCAAGTGTGACCAGTTCCAAAGAAAAGATGAGAAGTTGCTGACACTGGAGGTTCTCTAATTAAACAATTCAGCCAAATCACTTTCCTATGAAGCCCATAATTGACAAGCCCCATTCAAGGCTTCTACCCAGGTTTTAATGCCTGAAATTTAAAATATGAGCAGACAGTCAAAAATCACCAAACATCTGATTAATGATTCTAAAAGAGTACAAAACAAACAATAAAAACTTGAATGAAGCAGAAATAAAATAGGGGAAAAAAACTATTAAAAAGTCATTAGTTCCAGCCAGGCATGATAGTTCGCACCTGTAATCCTAGTACTTTGGGAGGCTGAGGACTTGAACACCTGAAACCAGGAGTTCAAGACTAGTATGAGCAAGATTGAGACTCTGTCTCTAAGAAAAAAAAAAGAAAAGCAAAAAAAGAAAAATTAGCTGGGCATGGTGTCCAATGTCTATAGTCCCAGCTACTCAGGAGGCTGAGGCAGGAGGATCCTTGAGCCCAGGAGTTTGAGGTTGCAGTAAGTTATGATAACACGACTGCATTCCAGCCTGAGCAGCAGAATGAGACTCTGTCTCAAAAAAAAAAAAAATCATTAGTAGCTTCTGATAGATGAGAAGATATTGCATTAATGAAATAAGAGGATATTATAAATTTGGTTCAAAGAACAAAAATTATCAAAACCGTGATGGCAGAAATAAAAAGCTGAGTAGAAAGATTATAAGATTATAAGATAAAGTGAAAAAAACCACTCAGAACATAGAGCAAAATGACAGAAATGACATATAGAAAAAAAAATCTAAGAAAATCAGAGGACCAGCAGGTCCAACATCTGAATAACAGGATTTCCAGATAAATCAAAGAATATAGAGAAGATCATTAATAAAACAATTTAAGGTACTTTTCCAAACTGGAAGAGCATGTGTTTCCAGACCATAGGAGCTCATCAAGTACCTAGCCAATGGATAAATATTCACATCAAAGAACATCATCATAAAATTCTAGATTACTGATGATGACAAGATAATATCTTACAAGATTCCTGGAGAAGAAATGAGGGACTTGAGGAGAGACCAGTTACATACAAAGAAGCAGGAATGAGAATGACACTGAGCCTCTCAATAGGAACATTTAAAGCCGGAAAAACAGTGAGAAATGCCTTTAGATTTCTTAAGAAAAATACTTTTAAACCTATAATTCTGTATTCAGCAAAACTATTAAATTAGCATAAGGTCATTTTCAGACACCCAACAAAAAACCTCACAAAATATATTTCATATGAATCTTTTATAAGTAAGCTACTACATGCCCCACCAAATACAAGAATAAACCAATAAGGGAGAAGATATAGCATACAGGGAATAAGAGCTCAAACTCAAGAGGAGGTCAAGAGAATCTCCAGAATGATGGTTAAGAAAGATACAGGAAAAGAATTGTACAACAGAGATAAAGAGCAACCAGTGTTAGGTTAGAAAGCTCCTGCAGAGATTTCATCAAGTAGATAAAATTGATAGAACATCTAAGGAATTTGAATGTATTAAGATAAATTTGACATTGTCAGAGAGTTTCAAATTAAATTAGTAATTGATACATGAAAAAATAAACAAATGAAAGGAAAGGTTAATTATTAACTACAGGGAAACCAAAAACATCAGTGGAAATTAAAAGTAATCGGGACCAGGCACAGTGGCTGATGCCTGTAATCCTAGCACTTTGGGAGGCCAAGGAGAGAGGATTACTTGAAGTGAACAGTTTGAGACCAGCCTGAGCAACACAGTGAGATCCACATCTCTACAAAAATAAAAAAAAATGTGGTGGCATGCACCTGTAGTCCCAGCAACACAGTAGACTGAGGCAAGAGGGTTGCTTGAGCCCAGGAGTTCGAGGTTTATTTAACCAAACTTATATCCTTATTCGGAAGAAGAGGATGGGAAGCAAAAATGGGTATATGGGTATTGGGGAAATGGGGGGTCCCAATGAAAGTAAAATCTCCATATTTCAGGGTAGGAAATTAATAGATAATCCTTTTTAAAAAACAAAAAAAGACAAAAAGCAGATGTATAAGTGTGCTATTTGTCACAAAGGGATAGATACAAAAATTAAAAGAGTAAGCTAAAGGAATTGAAACTGCCTACTTCTGCAGAGGAAGGGATGGCAAAAAGGAGAGTCAAAAGACCACTGTAGACTTGAACTTGTAGAAATGTCTAAATTTATTAAGCTATGTGCATTATAACTTAGATTTTAAAAGTAAAAACTAAATTTAAAATGACTGAGAGAAATAACTATGTATCTAAAATCCATAACAGAAAAATTGCTTGTTCATTTTAATTTGTAAAAACCAAATTATAATAGTCACTATGGTACTTTGCTTGGAGGAATCAGAAGTCTGCTTAGGTGCTGCTACTCATTTTTTTGATCTCCATAAAATTAAGGGGAAAAAAAGAAAAATTATTCCCACTTTTAATCATTTAGTATCATAGCATTTTAAAGTCAAAAAAAATCTCATATCTTGGGGGAATTATTCTAAAACATAATGTAAAAATTGATACAAATTAAAACTAACTTGACAAAATGATTTATATGCTTATTCATTCCTATACACCAACCACACTCATCAGATATTATCTACACTTCTTAATACATATAATTATTTACAAGTCAGATATATGAAGGTCACTCTCCTGCATGAGGAGAACAAGAAGAAGATCAATAAATCTCCACAATGTCACCTTTTTATAAAGCCGTTATTTCTTTTCCCTTGTTCCTCAAGGCATTCCATGTCTCCAGCTTTGATAATTCCTGGGTTTCATCTAATGAAGGAATAAATACATTTTTTATGACCTCCATGTACCATATCTATCATCTGATTTGGATCTAATTTTTATGAGGGTTGAATATCATCTTGATCTTTGGCTTAATTCTTGGTATGCTGGCCATTTTTGAGTAACTGCTAAATCATTCCCAGTGATGCCACATATGACTGGTTTCAAGGTCACTGTTTCCATCTCTTTGTCTCTCTCTCTCTCTCTTTCTCACACACAGACACACATACGTGCACTCACACACACATATATTTATGAATATTCATTTATCAAATGCTTTGGCTTGTCTCTCCCACATTGTAAACATGTCCTAGAACAGAGGCACAGAGGATACTCCAAAACTGAGAAATAATCAACTCTTATCTCTTCCCTTCACAAATAAGAACAACAAAACTTAGAGAGATGAAATTTCTCACCTAAGATTTCTAACCCAGGACTTTAGATTTTTAGTCTGATACTGTTACATTATGCTACTAACATATATTTTGTTTTTTGCACATTTTTGGCAGATTTTAACAATATGTTTTATAGTCATGATCTGCCATTGAATAAATCAGGCTTTTAACATTATACATGAAATTTTTCTGGTATATACATAATATATACCAAACATTTGAAGCCCAGTACAAAGGAGGTGCTCAATAAACATTAACTAAATGAGACTGAATATTTATTTTTTTAATTTATTTCAGCACATTCTGGGGGTATAGATATTTATGTTACGTATGTTGCCCTTTCCCCCCCACAACAAGTCCAAGTTTCAAGTGTGCCCATAATCCCTCGTTGGTGCACATTGCACTATTTGTGTATGCATATACCCGTCCTGTCTCCCCTCTCCCCCGTCCCCCCCACCCGACATCCAATAGATGTTATTCTTATATGTGCACTTATGTGTCGATCAGTTAATACCAATTTGATGGTGAGTACATGTGTGGCTTCTTTCTCCATTCTTGGGATACTTCACTTAGCAGAATGCATTCCAGCTCTATCCAGGAGTATACAAGATGTGCTATATCACCATTGTTTCTTAAAGCTGAATAGTACTCCATGGTATACATATACCACATTTTATTAATCCACTCATGTATTGATGGACACTTGGGTTGTTTCCACATCTTTGCAATTGTGAATTGGGCTCCTATAAACGTTTGGGTGCAGATGTCTTTCTTACAGAGTATCATTTGTTCTTTTGGGTAGATGCCCAGTAATGGGATTGCTAGATCGAATGGTATTTCTAATTGTATCTCTTTA